>JAJJWW010006762.1:0-237394 GCA_023531295.1 Papaver armeniacum
TTTTATTCGGTTATTGGTCCAACTACCAATATTTAGGTTTGCTCATGAACACCATTTATATCGATTCAACCATCATTATTCAATCGCTCCATTAAGCAACATTTATATTGATTCAACCTTGATATTCAATTCTTTGGGAGAGGCGATATTTCATATTGGTCCCACTATCAATATCTCATTGGTCTATCAATCAATATTTTATTGGCCAATCTACCAATATTTTATATTATAATCTTCGTTATGTCATTTGGACATCAATGACATGTTGAATCAAGGATCAACATTATTCATATTCATATGATTTCTGTCAAATGCTTGACATATAAAAACATACATTGGTCTATGATCGATCCAGAATCTCATGAGACTCATGTTTGTCAATCCAAATCATTCACATATCGTTGTTGCCTCATTTGCACAATGATATGTCACAATCATCAATAATCCATGACTCAACGTCCATGTTAAAAGAAAGCATCATTGATGTATCGAGACATCTTATGTTTCATTGATAATAAAATGAGTCACAAATCATGACACATTGTCATTGAGAATCATGTTAAAGTTTTATCAAGCTAAGAATCACGGTCTAGTTAAGTCGATTGACCAAATAAACTACAAAGCAAACTTCACATGAAACATCAATCATATCACATGGGGAGATATACACTAGTGGTTTTGGTCCGACATTCCATAGAACGTCTGTGATGTAGTAATACATCCCGATAAGAAAATGAGTAAGTCCGTCTTGTGTTGAAGGAGTAAATAGAGCGATGTCCGAAAATCAACCAAGTCTCGCTAAATAAGTGAACTGGTTCAACCACGATTTGCCACTTCCCTACTCTTCCATCCTCTCCAACCTTCACTCACTTATTTCGAGATCATTGTGTAACTACCTCTCTTCAAATAGGTCATCAACCTATGATATGGACAACTTAATAATAACTAAATTCTCTTATCATACATCGGTCATCCAACAACTATATCAAGTACACACAAAAGATTTCTCTCAGTCTAACACAAATGAATCTCTTGAAAGCGATTCAACACATCATCCACTTAAGACATTCTCATCTTTCTTCCATACAATTAGAGCATTCTCCTTCCTTGTGATTGAAATGAACTGGAACGATCATTTCTTGGTTAAAGCCCAGTCTTACATATTGATCTCTTGAACTCAAAGCACTCTCTGCGGTGCATCTTAATTTAAAGGTTTCGGACGATTTGCTTCATTGAGCATCTACCTACTCCACCACTTTACACTTTAACAGTAAATCATTTTTACCCATCAAAACTTTTTTAGTTTATTTAATTTTAAAGTTTGATTAGAATATCCATTGGTGTTAACTAAAAGAAAAAAACTTATATTAAACTAGAACACAGCTGCCATGGTGGGGAGGCCGACCAAGACAGAAGACAAATGGGCAAAATTGAAAAAGTGAAAGTATAATTTTTCCAAACAGAGATGGGGTACATCGTTTTATTAGTTGCAATGAGAAAAAATTAGTTGATGCATAAGCAAAAATATGGCTGCATAATGTGTTATGCATCCTTTGTGGTGGTTTACGTAATGGTTATATATTCAATTTTCAAAAATTGTGTCCAAAAGGATAAACACACCTCAGAATTTTTCTGTAAAAACTCAAATTTGATATTGTGGTTTATACTCATTGTATAGATCTCTTTAAATCTTTAAAATGAGAAATAAACTTTGTAAAATTCCAAGGCACGAATTTTTAGTTATGTTATATTCAAGATTGCTTGCCAATTATACCCCCGAAACTGGATACATAAAGAAAAAATAGGATACATAAGAAATTATGTGAAAATACTTCACCAAAAAAGCTTGACCAAATCAAATCTTTTTATCAAATTGCACATTTGTGTTCGGTTTCGATTTACAAAAAAATGACTATAAAATGGACTCCCTCCTTCGGGCCCTCCCGGTCAGTTGTGCCCAATTAAGTAACCATCAAACTTAGTCAAAACTAAATACTACATTTAATTTTGTTTCACCACGCAATTACATACCAAGGTAAACCTATTACTCAAGTTCCACCAACATGTTCATAATAATTTGTGAATATATATATGAGTTTAAATTAGGGTTGTTACCTAGACACAAATTAACTATCCTAAGCCGCCATATCATATTCGAGCGGCTATGGTTAACCGCAACAAGTGAAGATCCGGATATATTCATTTTCTCATCATGTTTTCCCATCCTATCACCTAATGGTGCAGTGAATAATAACATCGGCAATTTGGTCCGGTCTTTATAAAAGCGCTAATATGTTGTTTTATCAAACAAGGATTTTGGAATAATAATTGAGATCCTTGGTAGAACCCTCGTTCTACATGTTTTTAATTATATAAATTTCCATCTAAAACTAAGAGATTGGTTAAGGCACATTTAAAAAAAATGTTTTAAACAACTATTCGCATTCTTCTCCATAAAGTGGGACAAAATGGATGAGAATGTCTAAAATTTGGGTCTAAAGGACGCAAAACCAGGTTTGGTTAAATGTACCTAAAAACTCTTGACGATTATAACTTTACCATTATTCTTATATTTCCTATAATCTTTTTCCTATAATCCAGGGAGGTCACCCATCCCTGGATTGCTCCAGCCTGAGCTCGCTTAACTGTAGAGTTTTCTGCCAACTCTGGAGCCAATTGTGTTGAAAAGGCCTCGGTGTTAGGAAAGGACAAATCATTAGTTATATTCCGTTCGACCAACCACTGTGGAATATCAGGGTATTACAATACTACCACCTTAAATTGGAGCCGTTCTCGGCTACCGAATATATATACAAGCCCAGATCTCCGACGTTCCCTGCCCCTCATGAGAAGCACCTGGACCAACCCCATCCAGCGTACCTTCCCATCTCAGCGAGTGACCTTAAATCGCTCCTATTACCATTTGTAATGACCCGTCCCTCCACCGATACTATCCCCACTTAACCGCTGCGGTCATCCGGCAGTGTGGGGTTTTCAACGGGCATCGCTGAGGTCATCCGGCAATAAATTCCCGGGAGGTCACCCATCTTTGAATTACTCCCGCATGATCACGCTTAATTGCAGAGTTTTTTACTAACTCTGGTGCTAATTGTGATGAAAAGGCCTCGATGTTAGGAAAGGGCAAATCATTACTTATATTCCATTCGGCCTACCACTGTCGAATATCGGGGGTATTACAATACCACCACATTAAATTGGAGCCGTCCTCGGCTCCGGAATATATTCAATCCTAGATCTCCGACGTTCCCTTCCCCCTCATGAGACAAGCACCTGGAGCAACCCTGTCTAGGGTACCTTCCCAACCTCGGCAGATGAACCGTCGTCGGCTCTGATACCATTTGTAATGACCCGTCCCTCTACCGATATTGTCCCTACTTAGCCACTGCGGTCATCCGGGTGAATGGGCATTTAAGCGACATCATTGTGGTAATCAATGAAATCTCCTAGGATGGTCACCCATCCCTCGGATTACTCGCCGAGCACGCTTAATCTGAGAGTTTTCGCTAACCCCGAGTTAATCAGGAAAATGCCCGTTGTTAGGAAAGAACAATAATTACTTATATTGACAAAGGGTTGGTCGAATGGAATATAAGTAATGATTTGTCCTTTCATAACACCGAGGCCTTTTCAACACAACCGGCTCCAGCTGCGTAAAAACTCTCATGCTTAAGCGTGCTTGGCGGGAGCAATCCAGTGGATGGGTGACCTCCCGAGTTGTTGCCGGATGATCGCAGCCGATGCCCGTTGGAAACCCCACACCCGGATAACCGCAAGGGGCTATGCTGGGACTATATGTGGAGTAACGGCCACACTAATGGTATCAGAGCTGACGACGGTTCAACTGCCGATGGTGGGAAGGTACGCTGGACAGGGTTACTCCAGGTGCTTGTCTCATGAGGGGGCAGGGAACGTCGGAGATTTGGGATTTAATATATTCCGGAGCCGAGGATAGCTCCAATTTAATGTGGTAATATTCCCGATATTCTAAGCAAAGTGGTTGGCCGAATGGAATATAAGTAATTGTTTTTCCTTTCCTAACACCTAGGCCTTTTCGCACAATCAACCTGTGAGTTTGTAGAAACTCCTCGCAGCTAAGCGTGCTCGGGCGGGAGTAATCCAAAGATGGGTGACCTCCTGGGAAGTCGTCACGCTGGATGACCGAAGCGACGCCATTGAAAACCCACATCGGGCCGGATGACCGTTGGCTACAAGTGGGGATAGTACACTGTGGAGGGACCGATCATTACAAATGGTATCGTAGCCGACACGGTTACCTCGCGAGGATGGAAGGTACGACTCACTCCGGTTGGGTCCAGTGCTTCTTATGAGGGGCGGGTGGAACGCCGTAGATCTAGGCTTTGTAAACATATTCGTAGCCAGGACTGGCCTAATTTAAGGTGGTGGTATTGTAATACCCCGATATTGGACAGTGGTTGGTTGAATGGAATATAAGTAATGATTTGTCATTTTCTAACACCGAGGCCTTTTCAGCATAATTGGCTCCAGAGTTGGCAGAAAACTCTACAGTTAAGCGTGATCGGGCGGGAGCAATCCAGGGATGGGTGACCTCCCGAGAAGTTGTTGATGGATGACCGCAGTAATGCCCGTTGAAAACCCCAAATTGCTGGATAACCACAGTGACCAAGTGGGGACAGTATCGGTGGAGGGATGATGTGACTCAATAATGTTGTAGTAAAAAGGTTCGTTGAGACTTGTGAAAGCAAAAGATTTTAGACTTATAAAAATTAATAATAAAGAAAACTTAACACAAAATTGATTCAAGATATGAGAAAATAACCAAGACCCGATTCCACTATTACATATGAATGAATAACTTGTAAATAACCCAAACTCTAATTATCTTTTAAATCCCTTGTTTCTTAATTCACAAATAATCGATTAAATTCTCAAAAATTAATTGTATCCCCTAAGCATAGATTATCTTAGACAAGCATAACCTATCTAATTGAATCACAACTAATGAAAAGAATTTTTGCAAACAATTAAAACTCGCAAAAGCAAAGTGATTGAGTGAATTATTAATTATAAATTAGAAAATAAAATAGTTACCAATTATTCATGCGTAAATAGCTTCCTCATTGCCTTGGTTGTGGGAGAATTAGCCGCTCATCATGTTGGAAACACGCTCAAAAATCATTATTATTGCTCAAAGGGTGTTTACAAAGATGAAATGGAGAATATGATGAAAATCGGGTGTTTGCAACGATTATAAGTGTGCAAACATGTACAAAAGATGGTTAAAAGCTGTTATTGTTGCTTTTAAGTACTCTCCGTATTCGACCCACTCCTAAGTGTCGTTGTCTGTAGAAGAACGACGCCTCTGGGGTCTTTTGTTCTTCGTATTCTTGGTGCAGCAGCAGCAGAGAATAATCCTGCAACTTCGATTTTTGGCTCTGTATGTCTCCCAAACTCTCCCAAACTCTCCGTCCCATTCTAATCAACTACAACACATTATATACTCCTCCATGCACGGCGGAGAATCATGCGTCATAACTTCATATAATCTTCAATCAATCCAAGGTGAAAGAAAATATTCTAGAATATTTTCTTCCCAGATTTATCTCCGACGCGTTGATTTTCTCCCAAAGACGCTCCAATCTTGTTCGATTAGAGTAAACCACGGTGCAAACACACACCAGCGAGTTAATTCTCACGAGGAAATCTTCAAACAACTCGTGACAGTCCGAGTAAAACTTCCGCCTCTGTTTTGCTTTACTTGGGTTTTCAGCCAATTCTAGTCGAGCCAAAGACCCAAACCAAGCCTGTTAGGCCCAATCAAGTCATCAGAGAGTTGAAACGATTGAATCTCTCCTAAAACGCCCAAAATCCAACTCCAAATCTGCCATAGCTTTGTGAGTTTATTCCGCCAAACTGGATTTTGAAATGGTAGGGATGGTGTCCCCTTATCCTGTTCTGGGTGCGAATAAAGAGGTGGCTCCTTGGGGTGCCCCTTAGCAATTAGGTTACCCCTTATCCAAAGTGGGAGTCCGAATAGCAAATGTCCTCCGGGGGTGCTCCGCATAATTTTTCGAGCCGATTTTTCCAAAAAAAGTTTATTTCCAAAAAATACCTACAAACACACAAAACACCATAATAAGGACAAAAACGAGTACTAACAATACGAAACATTGAGGACAAATTAGACACATAAATGCGTCTATCAAGGGACGTGTCATTACACTACAAAGCAAGATCCAATGATAATAGTAGATTCGAGTTTTTTTTTTCCAAAACAGAATTAATACAGTATAACCCGTATAAAGTAATTGTGTCGGGACCAGCTAAATTTAGAACACGAAATTGGGGGATAAAAAAATAATTTGGGGATATGAATTACTTCCCCCAACCAATAGTGTTGCTAAGGGGTGGTTTTGGGATGCAAAAATACTAAAATATCCTCCCTTCAAAATAAAAATCTTTGCTTTTCCTATATCCCCCAATTCCTTTTTTATATCCCCCAATTTCGCGTTCTAAATTTATCAATTATTAATTTATATAAAAATTTCTCGAAATATTGTGTAATTTCTTGCCACAAAATACCACAACAAAGATTCAACCTTTGTGATGCAAGTATTATATGAGCTTTCAAGATGCATTAACGTCATTGATTCTATCGTTGTCTTTTTTGTAGGGTTATGAAGTAAGAGAACCAAATTCCTAGAAGAATAATGTTTTAGACGTGATGAACCTTATCATCTCATCTTGGAAAATAGATATTCATTCGATGAACGACACCGCGTCAGAGAAATCAATTGAAATGTTAGATTATGAAGGTACTAGAGAACTGCAAAATTTATTTTATTTTATTTTTTCGAAAAAGAGGCGAGCCTCAAACTTTAATATTGATAATAATCCAATATAGAATCAGATGAGTTATAGGAGCTACACAAATATTTTTAACAGACATAGTAACATCAAACAAACAACAATCGTCTACCAAACAACATACAATTTCGGACCACACATCAACATAAATACAATTATTAATCTGAAGAAAACATCTAACCATTTCATGCCTATTCATGACAAATTTAAATGGCTTGGTCTGGGCTAAGGTTAAGTCATTCAGACCTTTTAACAGATCCGCATACAACAGAGATGTTAGGATCAATTGATCCAAACATTTCTCAAGGTTTTTTTCATAACTACAGTAACACAGATGATAGTGGTATATAGGAATCCATAGATTCCACCAACAATCACGGTTTTCATCAAACATAAGGTGATACAAGTGTGGGGATACCCAAATCGGCTCTTTTGGGGAGGAAACAGGTCAATCGGCTTCTTTAGAATCGGTCTTGCCATTTGTTATCGGAGTCTTTTTTTGTTGCTAGTGTCTTTGGTAAATTTGTTGTTGGTGTTGGCTTTGGTGATGATCTTGCTACTGATAGAGGTCCATTGATGTTGTTCTTCTTGATGAACTTCATAAAAAAAAAACAACTGAAAATACCCTAATTAATATCTAAGCACTTAAACCCCATAAAAAGAAAGATCAGAGCTAAAGTTAAAGATTAAAATATTTAGAAGAGGTTACTTGCTCAGATGCGCTCCAAAGGAGCGGATCTGAGTAGAAGAAAATCAGTCGACGGAAGTTTCTCCGATAACTAGGTTTTGGAGAGGGAGAGAGGAAAAAAAGGAATTTGATGCCTGCAAAATTTAATCAAAAGACAGAGTTATCACAATGGAATAGACGGTTGATTACGTTTTGAACTACCCTCGAGAGAATACAATTTCGGAATTTTGCCTGACGAGAAAATAACTAAGAGTACCATTAGAAACGAAGAAAGTGATGATGTGGAAGCCGAAGATAAAATTGTAGTTATAGAGCCACCTTCACGTGAAGAACTATCGAAGTTTTGAAGACATTGAATAGTTCTTTATTACATCACCAAACTACAATACCAAAAAAAAAAAAAAATACTCTTCTAATATTAAGAAAAATCCAAGACGATATTCAATGTGACATTAATTTCAAGAAAAATCAGACCACAATTGAATTATTCTTTACCAAATTAACATAAAAATAAAAACTAATTATATGTCAAGTAGAGAGTTATTAATTTATATATCAGAAGGGACCTATAGAAAGTCTGAATCTTTATAAATTTATAAATTTAGAGAATTATTAATTTAGCACGTTGTCCTCGAACCCGGGATCGGAGAACTTTATTAATTTATCGTGATTAATTTATAGGGGTTCTACTGTAGTTAGGATGACACTTGTTGCATCGTGACTTAAGCTAAAAAAAAAAAATTAGTCGAAGAATAGCTAGAATGAAACTGGATACATCCGGACTTAATTAAGAAAAATATATTGGATGAAACTGGTTGCATCCTGGCTTAAAGTGATATAAAAAAATTATATTAGCAAACTCGCTCCATATACAACACAACCACCATTACAACCAACATATTCAACAAGCAACAAAACACCACAATATTGTCGCCACCACTTTCAATAATAACAAAATACAACAAACACTACCATCGCCTTCAAGAAAAGAATAAATAAAAATCTAATTATCAGGATGATACCAAATATATCTTGAGAGAAATATATTTATCTATAAGAATATGAGTGAAATCGGATATCAACGTGCAAAACAAGATTTTTTTGTTAATTTAAAGCTTTAAAATTATATTCCTCGTTTTTTGGAAAAGATATGATTACTTATTCAATTTAACCTATTTTTAGACTAAAATGAAAAAGTGATAACGTATCTTTTCCATAATCGGAAGGAGTATTACAATGTGTTCTATAAAACCAATTTTCTTTCTTTCTTTTTTTTTTTGCTTATAGTTGTTTCTTTTTTTAAGCAAAAATTTGAATTAGGTTGTCCCATAATACTAATGGGTCTTCTGCGACTAAATCCAGAATCTAAAGAGAATCTCACGTCACACATGATTTAGTGCCATTGTTTTTAAATTCTTGAAAATGTGTACTGGATTCTTATGATGATATTAGCACTAATACTATATTTCGTCAGTTAACTGAAGCGTATCGCTGAAAATTAGACACATTCCTGGTGGATCAAATGTCCAAAATGGGTACTGTGTTCATATATACGCCACCCATTTGCACTCTTATTAGCATATTATATAATTAGGGTTGGTTGGTGGGTTATTATTCTTTTGGTGATCATTGATTAAGACATTTTGTTTAAAATTCCATATGAACTTTTGAGTTTGGACTTTGGACTTTGGAGTTTGTAATAAATAAATCAGAGAAGATAGCATGATAGCAGTCATAAGAACAGAAGAGAAAGATGACAAACGGCCAACCAAAAATCAATTTGGTTGGAGAAAAGGTTATGGGCAATATTTGGCATAACTGCTCTTATAATGCCGATTACATAGACCAAATTGTTTAAATTTTATCACAATCTAACAAATTTCTAGTACATGGAATTTAATTTTACAAAACATAACAAATTTTTAATTTGTTTATGTTACCTCAACCCAATAAATACAAAATAAGAACAAAAACGAAAAAATAAAGGGCTTGTACGCACTTGTTGTTGCTTGCCTGCCATGTAATTTTTTTTTCCTTTTTTTACAAATTACTTCTATAGTTTAATTAAGATAAAAGAATCGAAATGAGACTCGGCAACCCAAAATAAAAACATAACAAGGTCAGGAAGGCTGGAATGCAGCTACGGATAATCAATTCGTTCATAGTTTCTAGTAAAACTTTGAAATTTCATTTATGGGATAGGGAGCCACATTTTTGTTTAGGGTCGGGGTTCTTTAAATCTAAGGGTGGGGCTAATCTTTGGGGAAAAAGGACAGTTAACCACACACCTACAAAAAGATTGACTGACTGAAAAGTGAAGACCGTAGAAAGAGATTTTATGTCTCGTCAACGTCGCAATCGCATGGATAGTACGGGTCCGGTGTCCCCCAACATATTGTAGGTGGCCAGAAATGAGATAAGATGATTGGGTACACAACAAACGCCATTTATTGAATCTACAGTGGGAAAAACAATACTTTATTTTGCGGGTGCGAGTATGTCCAGCTGCCGGTGCCCAGCACCATCAAAAGCTATATTTGTTTTTAAGCCGTCCCTTATCAACATGCACAACTTTTAGTTTGAGGATATGGGAATTGTGATTCGATTGCGAAAATTCATACAGTAAAACTTCAATAAATTAGAAATACCAAATTCTATCAATTTAAATAAGTATTGATTTATCGATAAATTAATAAGTTATTAAATTATCGAAACATTCTAAATTAAAGTTTCAAAAATAAAATAAAATATTTATGTTAAACTTAAAGGTTTCCTGTAATAACAAATATATTGATGAGATATTTTTTGCAGTTCAAATTAATGTCTAATAAATTTTTGGCATAAATAATATAAAGATAAGTATAATATATTGCATTTTTTTTTTTAATCGGTAAATAAAATATATTGATCAAAGAAGAGTACAAAGAGACTTGTACTACCCCGAGTTACAAGGAAGGAAACAATTAACAAGCTATTGTCAAGAAAAGAAAAGAAGAAAAAAATCTCTAACTAGAGACAGAACAAAACAAAACCGCAAACTAATGAGGATTGAAATAAGCTCTTGGCCACCCTCTATGACATCAGTAAAAGTAAGATCCTCAAAGTCTTTGAAAACTAAATACCAAGTAAACATTTCGTACTGAGTTTTACGAATGACTGTAGTAACACTGTGTTGTTTTCCATCAAAGGCTCTTGAGTTTCTTTCTTTCCATAGACTCCATAAGATAACTGCAGGGATTATAATCTGAGCCGATCCTGTGTCTAGAAGGGCCCTGTGCGAAATTTTTTGTAGGGCCTTTTACAATGTCGAATATTTTGTAACAATAAAAAATTAAAAAAAAAAACAAATCAATAATTTTTATTTAATTTGTAAGATTATCTACGATACCAAATAAAAATTTATGACTAAATAATGGTGTTAATGCGTATTTTATATAGATAAAATGAGAGTATTAAATAAGAACTTTTTTTCCGGATGTCAATAAGAATACGCAAGGATAACAAAAAATTTATATAGATAAAATGAGAGTATTAAATAAGAACTTTTTTTCCGGATATCAATAAGACGCAAGGATAACACAAAAGATAGGAAGCTTACTCTTGGGAGGTAATGTTATTAGGTTAAATACGGTCAAATTTAAATTCAATTCAACAACGAAATGATTGCTCAATGGATTGATTGTTTAAGTATTGCCCCCATAGGTTGTGTGTTCGAGATCGGCCACGGTAAAGATTTTAAAAAAGACCCTTGGCAGAGCTGGGCCCTGTGCGGTCGCACACCTTGCACACCCTCAGGCCCGGCTCTGATTATAATATATTGCATATTATGTGCATAAATTTATCAGAAATGATTTGTGGCTCCCAAATTCTCTACTCTCATTGCTCCCAATGTTAGGTGGAGTCCACATAGGATTTTATTTCGATAAACTTAGAAAGGAAAATAAAACTAATTTGAATTCATATGATCCCACATAATCGGGAGGTGGGAGAAATAATGTGGTCAAGTTGTTAGTGAAGTTAACGAAGGCTGAAGCATTTCAGTTTTATTTACTTAGGTCCCGGAACATTTTGGGTGATAATGCTTACTAATCAATTAAGCAACATTGGTGTGATGATGATGATGATGATGAAAAAGAAAAAATTGGTGTGATGAGGGTCATTTTGTTTTCAATCAATCTCTTGATGTTTCAAAAGGCATTTTCTGCAACTCTAATACGGTGACATTTTTTTTTGATAAAATCTAATACGGTGATATAGGTGGAAGCCATATCACTTTTTATATACAGACATACATATGAAGTATGAGCACGATTATGTAGCATGAACACCCCATCAAACTAACCATCGACGACTGAAAAGTGCAATTTGTAACTAACCATGTGTAGAATGCTGACTAAACCTATCAAACTAGATATCTTGAAAACTGATTACAGTAATTATGAGTTGAAGTTCCTAAAGCGTGGTTAAAGCAAGTCCCATGTATGATTGGGGTGGATATTGAATGATAAAATAGTAGTGTTGGTAAACAAGATGCATGAACAGATTATGGATGACCAGAAGTTATCAAAATCCCTGATTATGATCTGGAAAAAAAAAATCGAACAGAAGCTATATACAATACAGTGCATATGAAACGAAAGGAAAAAAATAAAAGGGATCAATGAAGGTTTTCAAAATCCATCCCACTAGAAACTAATGACTTACAATTGAAACGTAAGTATCCTAAAAACGATAAACCATAGAGAGGGGATCAATATATCCTATGTGGACGCCACCTAACATTGGGAGTAGAGAATTTGGGAGCCACAAATCATTTTCGTAAATTTATGTATGTTTTGATGTTAAGATGAATGATTTCCTCCTAAATTTTGAAGAACGCACTCCTGAACTCCTCAAGGGATTATAAAAAATTAAAGATAAAGTCTATTGTTGCATAAATACGAACAAAATACAAGCAACTTTGGAATTTTATTTTAGTAAGGCAACCCGAATTGGGCCGATTGAGCTGAGGCGGAGGACCTTTATATGGCCATTTTTTATAAAATCTAAGTGATCAATTGACATAAAAAGATTGGAAATGGTTGAAATAGAAAAAAACCAAAAAATGTCCTCACTTTTAGTCCAATTACTATAACTCTTTGTGTATCCTATCTTTTCGGGGTATAATTGGAAATCAAACTTTAATATAACATATCTAAAAATCCGTGCCTTGAAATTTTACAAAATTTATCTCGTTGAAAAAGGTTATAAAAAACTCTACAACAAGTACAAACAACAATATCAAATTTAGAGTTTTTACGAAAAATTGGGAGGTATTTATCGTTTTTAGTAACAATTTTAGAAAATTAAATGTATATCCATTATGCAAACCACCACAAAAGATACATAATATTTTATGTAGCAAATTTTGGTTTATGCATCAACTAATTTTCCGTTGCAACTAATAAAATGATGCTCCCTCCATTTCAAGAAAAATGATACTTTAATTTTAGGCACAATTCTCGAAAATTGAATGCATAGCCATTATGCAAACCACCACAAAGGATGCATAACACATCGTGCAACCATATTTTGGTTTATGGATCAACTAATTTTCCGTTTATAAAAAAAGTGATACTTTCACAACCCGTTTCAGGAAAAGTGATACTTTCGCCCCGTTTCGGAAAAAGTGATACTTCGCCCCGTTTTGGAAAAAGTGATACTTTCGTAGTTTCGGAAAAAGTGATACTTTTCAAACGACTTTTCCAAAACGGGCGAAAGTATCACTTTTCCAAACGGGGCTTAAATATATCACTTATTCTAAGGGGTGAAAGTATCACTTTTAGTAAAGCGAGGGTGAAAGTATCACCTTTTCTTAAACGGGACGAAAGTAGTCGCAGACGAACCCCATGTTCAGATTCTTTTTCGGTCGGCCCTCCCACCGTGGCAACGGTTATACTAGTGTAATTTATATTTCATTATACATTAACTTGGAATGATTTAAATCATTCCAAGTTAGTTTAATTTATATTTCATTATTTTATTTTACTATCAACTATTATAATGATTATTAATTTATATTTCAGTTGGGCCCTATTGGACACTTAAAATTTTTATTATCTTATAAATTTAGCGAGGTTATCAATTTAGTACATAATTGTCCCGAGTAGGAATGGTAAAATATTATTTTAGCGAAGTTATTAATTTATCGCGGATTAATTTATCGAAGTTCTACTATAGTGGTGAGTAGTACTACAGTGAGTTGTAGATTTGGGACGAATACCTTTTTTCAACTCATAACATATATCCCATATGCTAATAGTCTGATTGCCTGATTGGGGTGTCAGTTTACCGGAGATGGTACCAAAATTCATACAGGATAAATTTTTTTTTTTTTTTTCGATCTTATCTGGAATCTAGTACCCTATCCAATAAACATGTAGCGTTTGGTAACTCCATTAGCAGCAATGTATATATTGCGGTCTACGGCTATGCAGAGCTATATTATATTTGATTTAAAAAGACTTAGTATGGATTCATGGTTATTTCAAGCCGAAGCATATAGGAATAAAAACCAGAAAATGAGTTATATGTCCAGAAATCCCTAAAATGTGATTGTAAAGGACAATTAAAATTTTGGGATGGTTGAAGTGGACAAGTGTCATGTCATTTTGGAACGGATAAATATGTCATTTACTTTTAATTCTTTCCCTTCATTTATCTTTTTTCTCTCTATATATTTTTTTTGACTCTCCAACATAAAATCAACTGCCAAAAAATCAAAACTTTCGAAATATAAGTTGATTTTAATGAAACTTATACTTCTGGAATGGGTTTTGTAGTAGCAGGTTTTCCCACACTACACCCCTTACTCGATTTTGCTTAATTAATCCATTGAAAGAAGTAAGATCAAGAATATTTATTGATTGAATCCATGAAATGTTTACATAGGATAATAGAATCACACTTAGAAATTAAAGCACTCTTAAACTTTCTCTCTCCTATTGACTTGCCTAACAATTCCAAAAAGATCTCTCTCTTTACAGACTCATTTAGCCCTTTATATAGGGTAATACATAGTGGATGACAGCTAAGCTCCCCTTTATTTTCGGGAATGTCTCGCGAAGTGTCGCAGATGCACAAACATTCACTCTCGCGACACTTCTTAACTCTCACAGTCTCACGTCTTCTTTATGTTTTGCCTATCGTTATTCATTGCGTCGTTTATTTTAGCTTCCTGCGACTCCCTCGCGACACCGTCGTTCATTAATCCCGCGAGCCTTGTACGTTGCGATATTATGATCCTACATCTTGCCTCTTTTTCCTTGAATATTGCTTGAAGAGCGATTTGAAGGAAAAATTCATTGTTGTCATATTCCTTGGTTTCAATTGGTGAAGGAACGAGCGAAAGAATACTTTTCTTAAAAAGTACGTACTTGCCTCTATTCTTTTGCAAAGTTCCGAAGCTTCTTTGAGATATATACGAAGTATCGTCTCCTATCTCTCCTCATATTTCTCCTGCGAAGGGAAGAGTATCATGAGATTTTTACAATATTGTTGCCATAATCGCTTATCTTTATCTCTCATTTGAGTTTTGTACTTTTACACGGATTTTGATTATTAATGTCTTTTCTTGACACGTCTCCTTCAACCGCTTATTCTTGACCATTCATGTCTCTTCGCATTAAATGACCTCGTTTTTTCTCGAGGATCTTTTCCCTATATATAGTTTTCTTTTCCCTCCTTTTCATTCTTTAGTTTCTCTCTGCAACTTTTCTTTGACCTCTCCTTCCGCAATTTGCGCTCCTGCTACTGCAAATCTTTCCTTCATCCTTTCTAGCGCTGATCCTAACCTTTAACATCCCATCCATTCCCATACTGATAATGGCTTCCATTAGTCGTGCATACAAAGCTTCTTTTGATGAAGTTCGAGAAGTTGCTCGAAAAGGGTTTTACTCTATCAACCATTCCCGATCAAGAACCTTCATCTATCCTTTCGCAAAGTTGTTTTACGATCATCAATGTGATGATCAAAAAATTATAGTCTCGCTAGGTCGACTTCTCATTTAGGACTTCCCATTCCCTTATACAATCCCGAGATGCCCTTATTTTATGAAATCTTGGCCCATGAAAAATTCTCTGGGTGTTTTATCAATTATGTGGCGATTGCATTCGCCTAATGCTTGAGTTCGCGAATCGTGGTCTTTGGGCAAAGGATCTTTATACCCTAATACTTGTTAGAAACCCCGAATTCGCAGACTTGGAAATAGATGCTTGAGAAATACACTCAGAGAACTTTTTTTGAAAATTATTCGGTGATAAAGATGAGGAATGTGAAATCTCGCTGGGGCATTCGCACGAAAAAGAAGGATAATGTCCCCGAGGATAAATTACTCATGCAAGATATTGATTGGCACCCGGCAATAATACTTCTCTCGCCACTCCAAGGATGAGAAGTGGTGGGTTGTACCCTTGATTTTAAACGGCCCTTACATCGCGGGTTCGCATATTCTTCTGCGAATCTCGCAGGTATCATCCTTGGGAATTCAAATGGCACGATAGGGCAAAAGAGGTATGTTTTCTACTTCAAATCTTGCTTTAGCAATTTTCTTTTTATATTTGCTTGAGTTTGTGAAATTTTTCAGATCTCCAAATTGGGAAGAAAATACAAGGATAATCCATTGGAGAGTACCCTGACGATACTTCGATCGCTTATGGATGAAGTAAGAAACATTTCCTTTGTTATTTGAAACAATATTGTTGCCTCTGTTTCTTATCTTTAACCGTATGCGAAGGTTGAGTTGAAGAAGCTATAGCCATGAAGACTAAAAGTAAGGGTAAAACCGTCGTTCGCAAAGATAAATCTTCTGCTCCATTGGCTAAGAAGCGAAAGGTCCAATCTTCTTCTCGCCTTAGCTCAAGCTCTGAATCTTCTGACGAGGATAACCATGACTCGAATCCTTCTCTCGCCAAGAAGATTCCGTCGACCAGTTCTTCTATGGATCAGTTATCTAGCATCTTCTCAGACTCTTTCCAAGGAATGGGAGATGCTCCCCTAGCTTCCCTTTGCGGGGCTCTCGCAAACGTGTGTAATGCTACTTTATTAGAGGGCAATAATTCTTTCAATGGAGCCTCTAGAATTGTGTCTCCTGACTTCTTGAATGCACTTGGATCTTTGGTACGTATGCAGTCATATTTCGTTAATTTTAATTTTAAATTTTTAAATATATATATATATTAATGATTTTTCTATCTTCTTTTATAGGTTGGAAGAACTTCTTTTGTGGTTGCCTCAGACCTCGAGAGAAGACGCAGCAATCTTGAAAAGAAGAATTCGCAATTGAACAAGAAGATTCGAGAATTAGAAATTGAAGCTGCGTCATCTCGCGATAAAGACGAGAGAATTCAAAAGTTAAATACCGAACTTGACTCCCAAAGGGATAGAGTGTCCACTCTTCAGAACGCTAATCAACAACTTTATGGTATAAGATTTTACTTCCTTTTATCATTTATATTTTATCGGTTGCATATTGCTGCCTAACTTATTACCTTCGCAGATGTATATAATCTCTCCGATGAGGCTATTCTTCTCCATACATTTCCTGAACCTATGGATAATGATCTTCTTCTCGCTCACCTCAATCAATCTCTAAGTAGTTCCTCCAATAAAACTAACCTCCTTTCATTAAAGGATCTTCAATCCAAATATCATCTCTTGGAGATCGAACACAGATCTAGTTTAAATTTAACTAATCGCTTTAAACGAATGTACCTTGATTCCGAGAAGAAAATCAAGACTTTAAGGAAGAAAATTAGTGACCTCATAGATGAGAACGACCGCATTACTAACAGAGGTGCACAGGCATTAGCAGAATTCCACAAATCTCTTCTTGGTGTGCAAGTTGAACGAGATGAACTCCTTCATCAGAATACCATGCTTAAGCAATGAGAAGAGCAAGTTCGTTTCTCTTCTCGTTATTAATAGTGATGATGAATTCGCTTGGGCTGCGAAGGTTTTAGATAATGCCAGGAATAACCTAGGTGTTGATGTTAGTCTTCAAGCCGAGCATACTTCCTTGATTAAAGATATGATATCTGATAGAGAAGGTTATTTATTATACCTTACTACTTCTTACTTCTGTAGTATTGCTTGTAAATTATTAACTTGTTATTTCTTATTTGCAGAATCTGAGAAGAGGCTTCAGGTCAGAATTAAAGAACTTGAATCTGAAAAAGTACAACTCGCCAGGAATTTTCCAGCGAGAATTGAAGAACTTGAAACTGAAAAAGAACAGCTCGCAAAGAGTCTCTCCTTCGCGAGAATAAATATTCCAAGTTGAAGAAACAATTTTTAAACGGTGGAGAACTTTAATAATGATGCTTTGTTCGTTTTTCGCAATGGAGCCATGGAGTATGTTTGTAAGGACCACAATATCCCTCTCGCATTCATATCCCTGGCTCCTTGAAAAGGTTCCTGAGAATCTGCCTGTCTCAGATGTTTTCGATAGTGAGGCTAGCGAAGAAGAAAATTCTGGCGATGAGAATAATAGGACTGAAGAATCAGATAAAGGAGAAGAATCACCAAAGAGATAATTCCTTTTGTTTTCTTTTTCTGCCTGTAATATCTGTACATTTCTCGTATCTTTATCATAGCGTATTTCTTGGATTTTTTCCTCGAATTCAATCTTCACTCCCCTTTTTGGTAGTTCTTCCTTGTAATATAATTGGCTAACATTATTGATGTATAACTCTTTGGGGAGAAGATGAATAACAATATTCCATCTTTTCCATTCCCATACTTGCCTCTGTTATTTATCTTCAGATGGAAGATTTTAGTTGTCCTCATGTATGTGGTTGAATAATAATTTTATTGTTATTGAAATGTATTGTTGCGACGAGGTCGCAGGTATCTTCATAAATCAAGAATTCCACTTGCCTTGCCTTATCTTCATAAATGTATTTTATCTCTTCTCATTGCGACGAGGTCGCAAGCCGCCCTTACATTTTCAAGTAAGGGCCCATTGACCCTACCTTATCATTTTTGTATGGTCTTCCGAGTTAGACCTCCCTAATTAGAGGTCTTCCCCTGCCACCTTTTATTGCGACAAAATCGCAGGACGTCTTTACACTTGCATGTAAAGACCCATTGATCTTGCCTTATCATTTTCCAAGTATTTTTGCCTCTTTAGGATGTTTTAGTTGCGACAATATGACAGGCCTATATATCCTTGCGAACACGTAGCCCCATGACATTGCCGTCGTGCGACGAAATCGCAGGACGTCCGTACACTTTCGTAAAGACCCATTGATCTCGCCTTACCCTCGCGTTAGTATTATTGCCTCTGCAGGATCATTGCACAAATATGACGAGCCTAAATTCTCTTGCGAAAACATAGCCTTATGACATTTGCGTCTGTTTTGACACCCCCCCTAATGGAGAGCGTCGCCCTTATCATCTCCCCGGTTGCCCCTTCAAGGAGGCGAAACATCGGCCATACAAGACTAGCTCCTCCCATCCGGTCTTAACAACAACCAGTTGTTTTCGCAGCCTCTTATCCCTTATACCTATATGGTTTATGGTTACAAGACTGCACCCTAAGTGGAGTTTTCTTCGGGCGAGTGCAACATATGCCAAGACTTGCCAAGAATGGCCAGGGTAGGTTCATCCATCCCGGGCACTCTGGCTCAACCGTGGTACCTTGCGCCTTGAGCATACACTCGACTCCTTGGAAGAGACCCTCGGTCGCCCAACCAGGGTATAACCTTATATAGTTGGGAATCCAAGGTATCTCTCCTGATAGGCTTTCATGGGCCCCAAATTTTCATGACTCAGCTTCGGGAGCGGTGTAACCTTCCCCCGAGCCATGTTGAGAGATACCCCCTTATATGACGCACTTTAGGTCTTACATTTGCCTCTTACGAAATGTTATTCGCGAACTAGGGTGTACGCCATAAAGGTTCGTCCCATTCTTTTACTCATTCATATTTGTTAAATCATTCAATCATTCATGTTTCATTATTTGCTTGATATTTGTTTGCGAAGTATTCGCACAATTCTCGTATTTTCATTTTTCTTTCTTAACTGAATTCCCATATACTCTTGGCTGCGAGATTCTCGCACATCATTACTTCAATTGCTACTTTTTCTCCTTTTTTTTGTTGATTATTCACTTCTTATGCCTTTTGTTCCTCATATCCTTTGCTTCTTTATGACCATAATATTCGCCTGTCTCTAGGCATTCACCCCGCGAGGTATGTTCAATCCTTACTTCTATAGCATCCACCATCAATTTTTCCTTTCTCTGTTCATCTCTCACATGTTGCTTCCAACCTTTTCTTTTGGCATTTCTTTCTTCGCAGCTTTCTACATCTACTTCATGACATTGTTGCGACTCCTTCCAATCTCCCTGTATAATACCAATGCCATTTGGATGTGGAAATTTTATACATTGATGATATGTTGATGCGACTCCCAAGATTTCATGAAGCCATGGTCTCCCAATCAGCGCATTGTATGGAGATTCCACGTCAACCACACAGAATAAAATATCAGTTGATAATCCTTGTAGAGGTATTCTCATGTGAACCTCTCCCTTTGGTTTGTTTGCAGTGCCATTAAAGCCATATATCTTGTATGTAGAGGGGATCAAATCCTCATCTTTTCCTCCCATCGTCTTGTAAGTATGGTAGAAGAGAATATTCACCGAACTTCCGGTGTCGATTAGATTCGGTTGATCGCCTTGACAAGCTTCTCGCCTCATCATCTTCTCCATCAACTGGTTTCGGGTTAATCTCTAGTTTCACAACCAACGGCTATCATGTGTTTCTCTTCCTTTTGGCACTTCATCTGCAGAGAAAGAAATAGTCTTCACTGCCATTTTTCTAATCAAGGCTGTTCTCGCCTTGCTCATTATTTCTTTATCATTAGCATCTCTCGCAAAGACTCTACCGAGCACGTTGTCATGAAAATCTTCGATTGTGCGATAGAGTGGACGATAGAGTTGCAATTCAAATTTTTAGCTTTTGCCCCGACTTCTATCACAAATGTCTCCTTTCCTTTCACCGACACCGTTTCAGTGCATCTCTCGGTGGTGGTGGTAATGTCCGGCCTTTTTTCTTCTCCCTTTAGAAAGTGATTTAACTTCCCCCGATCAATCATCCCGAGAATAATTCTCTTTATGTTCCTACAATCATTTGTTTGATGCCCATGGAAGCGATGGTAAGAACAAAATTCATGACTTCTATCGCCTGGCGGTGGTTCCATTCCCACGTTCCAAGGTGCTGGTACATTTTCCATCACAAGTATAGCTTCCCAGATCTTTTCCACACTAGCATTCAGTGGAGGCATCTTAATCTCTTCCCATACTATTCTGCGACTCTCTGCCCTCCACGGTTATTTTGCCTTCGTCCACCGTATGTTTCTTGCACATGATCTAGCCTCTGAATCTTATTATTGTTGTTACGGTTGTAATAGTTCCTTTCTCGTTCAAATTCCTCTTGATCGTGGCTTCCCATGGCTACTATCTTCTGCTGTCCCTCATCAGCTTTCCTTGCTTGTTGTCCTTGCGAAGTGCTCGCCACTGTATTTATGAATTGAGGCAACAAGCTTGCATTCGTAAAGATTCGAGCTTGTATTCGCGATTTGGATAAGAATTCATTTCATCCTGTCTCTCTTCTAGGGCAATATATTCTTCCTGTAACTCTCGTAGATTCTGCCATCGTGATTGTATTTTTGATTCTAAAAATTTGAATGTATAACAAGTTAGTCGCGAAGAGAGCATTCACAAATGAGAGGATGAGATATCTTTCCTCAACCCGTCCCCGCCATTTCGCTACACATGGTCCTCCATCTTATTGTCAACTGCCTTAAGCTCTCGCCAACCCTTTGTTTCAACCCAAATACATCTTCAATACCTAGTCGCGAAGAGTTGTTACTTATGTATGCTCCCAGGAATGTGGCTTGTAAATGGTTAAATGATGTGATTGTGTTCCTTGGCAGACCTTCAAACCATTTTAGTGCTTCTCCTATTAGGCTTGATGCGAAATATTTGCACAGTATGGCATCATGATTCTCCCACTGCAACATACATCTCATATAAGCCTTGATATGTTGTACCACACAGGTTGTTCCATCAAAGATATTGGTTAACGCAGGTAGATTGCACTTAGGAGGTATTCCTCCCATCTGTACTTCTAGCGTGAAGGGATTCTTCAGCAGCTTCACTGCAATGGCTTCGTCTAATTGTCTCCTTCCTCCTTCCCTTCTATTGTTCAAGCAATCCTCTCATTTCAGCCAGTTCTCTTAAGATTTGTTCATTTGCCTCGAGTTTGATTCTACCGGTCTTTTCAACTCGCTTCTCTCCTTCTTCGCTCGTGCCTATCTTGACCTTCCCGCTCGTTATTTTCTCCTCTTCTTTCCTTGCGACGTTCTTCTTCGTTTCTTTCGTCAATTCGCACGCCATTATATCGGTTGTTCTCTCCTCTTGGATGTCTCTCAGCTCTCATCTGCACCCTCTCATATTCTTCATTAATATTTCTATTGGTACGATTTTGTTCCCTTCTTCTTTCGCGGTTGTCATGGTTATTCTGCCGGATTGCCTCTTCCATCTCTTGATTTTCTATTTCTGCTCTTATCCTTTCTCTCTCGCGAGCTAGCCGCGCTTGTTCAATGTAGTGTCTCTCAATGTCATCCTCGATTTCTCGGTTTCTTCTCAATTCTTCTCCGTGCAAGATTATTCTCCCTTGGCACTGGGTCATTCGGTTCTTGGAGTTGCATGTTTCCTTGATTTTCCCTATTCCGCTCATTTTGAAGATTTTCGGGTTGAGGAATATAACGATCTTCTATTTCCCCTCTTCTCTCGCCATGCTCTATACTCGGATTTTGTGTTTCTTCCTCGGCACTTTCTGTTGGTAAAACTCTCCTTCTTTCTTCCCTATTCGATCTTGAACTTGATCTCACGCTACTTCTAGATCTCCTATTTTGCAACCTCATATTTTCCATCCTCAATTCATGATTCGTCTTGTCAAGTTTGCTCGTTCCTCCGCCTCTAGCCGTCTCTCTTCGTGTATTGTTTGTCTCAATCTTTCTAATTCTAATTTCTTCGTTTCGGATTCATTTCTCCATTCATTCCTTGCTCTCCTTGTCCGTTGTTCACCACCGACTCGCTCCTCTTCCCTCTCGTCTTCGAATCAGACCTCCAAGTATGTACACTTACTCTATCATAATCCACAGCCGCGTTTGCTACTGGGGAGATCGGTGGTTGGTTTTGATCTTCTCCATCATTTCTCATATTCATCCTTGATGATTCTCCTGTTTCATTCCTCCTTTCTCCAGCAAGTCTCCCACTTCTTCTTACAGTCGTTGGTTGCCCTTGTACATTTCTTCTTCTAGCCATTCTTCTTTTCCAATGAATTCTTGAGTATCTTCTCCAAATCTTTTCTCTGTCGATCCAAATTCCTTCTAATTTCTACGTCAATCTCTGCTCAATCCCTGTTTCTAGCGCATATGTAGTAGCAGGTTTTCCCACACTACACCCCTTACTCGATTTTGCTTAATTAATCCATTGAAAGAAGTAAGATCAAGAATATTTATTGATTGAATCCATGAAATGTTTACATAGGATAATAGAATCACACTTAGAAATTAAAGCACTCTTAAACTTTCTCTCTCCTATTGACTTGCCTAACAATTCCAAAAGATCTCTCTCTTCTGAGACTCATTTAGCCCTTTATATAGGGTAATACATAGTGGATGACAACTAAGCTCCCCTTTATTTTTAGGGAATGTCTCGCGAAGTGTCGCAGATGCACAAACATTCACTCTCGCGACACCGTCTTCTTTATGTTTTGCCTGTCGTTATTCATTGCGTCGTTTATTTTAGCTTCCTGCGACTCCCTCGCGACACCGTCGTTCATTAATCCCGCGAGCCTTGTACGTTGCGATATTATGATCCTACAGGTTTCAGATAATCTACAAAGCAAGACTCACTTATTAAATATGAATAAGAAATATATTTGAAACAAGACCCATGATGCATTATTCACTCAAGTGCAGCCTGGTTAAAACCTATTTCCTATGAAAATATGTATTATGCACTCTGATGAAACTTTCCAAAACCTATTTCCTATCAAAATATGCATTATGTTTTTAATTTGCAACCTATTTTCTGCCAAAATACAACGTGGTCAAACCTATTTTCATGTTAGAGTATGCATTATGCCTTAAAAACCTAATTTCCTATCGAATATGCATTACGCACTGCGTGCAACATGTCCGAAACCTCTTTCTTGTCGAATATGTATTATGCACTATGGTGCAATCTGTCCAAACCAATTTCTTATAAAAATATGCATATGCATTATGTACTGGTGAAACCCGGCCAAAACCTATATCCTGTCAGGACATGCGTTAAGCACTCCGGTACAACCTGTCCAAAATATGTTTTTCTATCAGAACATGCATTATGCACTCCGGTGCATCTTGTGCACTTCGTGGAAAATCTAAGTTTATCCTAGTAATCAGTTACATGCAGTATATTATACTCCCTCCGTCTTTTATTAAATGTCCTAATTGACAAAGTCAAGATATTAAGGGGACTTAATATTAAGATTAATATTTTTTTTTTTGATCGGTAAAGAAAAGATGGTATTGATCAAAAAAGAGAGGGTATAAAAGAATTATACCACCCTAACCAAAGTACAAAGAAAACAGAAAAGAGATGCTCAAAACAGGCTAAGAGCACCCAAACAATATCAAAGTAAATTTTACACCAATCTTTCATCACTTTCTTTGAATACACATTCTCAAACTCCTTAAAAGCTAGAGACCAAGTGAACAGGACATAAATTGCTTTGTTAGCAACAGCCAATGTGTAGAATTAGGGAGATCATTAAAGACTCTATTGTTTCTCTCCTTCCAAAAACACCAAATGATTGCAATTGGAACAAGTTTCCAAATATTGCTCCTAACATTGTCATAAAGTGATAACTGCCAAGCTTGAATTGCAGGAATTACCTCACTTGGCATTGCATAGAGCCATTTTAATTTTGCCGTCAAAGAATCCCAAACAGATCTCCCAAAGTCACAATGAAGTACCAAGTGAAAAGTAGGTTCAGCAGCAGCACAAAAAAGACAATTCTCTGGAACATTTATTTTTCTTCTTCTTAACATATCTCTTGTAGCCAACCTGCCATGAGCAATCAACCAAAGAAAAAAACCAACTTTTGGAGGACATCTTAAACTCCAAATATATGAGAAAGCTGGATTATGTTGAACCTCTTCCACAGAAAGCTTGTCGTACATCGATTTGACTGAGAAAATCTTATTAGGAGTGAATGGCCAAAACATCTCATCTGCCTGACTTTGATTGAACTTGAAGGACTGCAAATCAACTAGAAGAAGATCTAATTCATTTCTTGCAGCAACATTCATTCTTCTAGGAATATGAAGGTTCCAGGTTATAACATTACCATTTAAAACACCCAAATCTGCCACTGAAGAATGCTTAGCTCTGGATAAAGCAAAAAGAAGAGGATATTGAGATTTAATAGGTTGGTGTTGTTCATATAACCAGTTGTCATGCCAGAACTTCACTAAGACTCCATTATTAACTTTGAACCTGACAAACTTCATGAAAGTTGAATTTGTCTTCATGATTGCTCTCCATACAGACCTGCCATAAGTGCACTTTGGAATCTTAGGACACCATAAAGTATCACCAACATCATACTTCTCATTAATAATTTTTTTCCACATAACATCATTTTCATTTGCATATCTCCAAGACCACTTTGATAATAAAGACTGATTAACTAGCTTCAAGTTCTTAATACCCAAACCTCCAAACTTTTTCTTCATGCACAAAGCATTCCATTTAACAGGATGAATCTTCTTTTACCCCTTATTGTCACTCCAAGGAAATTTTCTCATAATATGCTCAAGCTTTTTCAAGACTGAAGAAGGAATTTCAAACAGACACATGTAATACACTGGAAGGCTAGCAAGTACACTGTTGATAAGTGTAATTTTACCTGCTCTAGAGAGAAGAGGCTTCATCCAACTAGGAAGTCTTGCAACAAACTTGTCCACCACTTTGTCCCATTTTGCTACACCACCACATTTGTCTCCCAAGGGAAGACCTAGATAAGTTGTAGGTAGAACTCCATTGTAACAGCCAAGAAGAGAAGAGAAATCATTTAAATCACCATCATATCCAACACCAAAGATCTGGCTCTTAGCAAAATTTATTTTTAAACCTGAAAGCATCTCAAAATAAAGGAGAATAATTCTTAAGTTTTTAACCAGTTCAATGTCAGCATCCAAAAAGATAAGAGCGTCATCTGCAAATTGCAAATGACTAATCATCAAACCATCATTCTTAACTTCAAAATCTGATAATAATCCTTGCTCTTGAGCTCTCTTGATCATAAAAGTTAGAGCTTCACCAACTAAAAGAAACAAAAAAGGTGACATTGGGTCACCTTGCCTTATCCCTTTTTTACTCTTCAAATAACCAGTTGCACTTCCATTAATCAAAATTGAGAACCTAGTGAATTCAACATAGCATCTTATCCATTGCCTCCATTTACTTCCAAAACCCATCAACTGAAAAATTTCATCTAAAAAATCCCAATTAACATGGTCAAAAGCTTTTTCAAAATCCACCTTACATAAAATGCCTGGCTTCCCACTTCTCAATCTTGAATCAATTAGTTCATTAGCAATTAACACTCCATCTAAGATTTGTCTCTTATTGACAAAAGTTGTTTGATGTTGAGAAATAATATCGTGCAACACTTTTTGAATCTCTCTCGCTTAATTTTAGAAACAATCTTATAAGCCCCATGAATTAGACTAATTGGCCTCAAATCTTTAATCTCTTTAATAGAATTCTTCTTTGGGATAAGAGAAATAAAAGTGTTCTTCAACCTCCAATCAAGAAAGGATTTTTCCTGCAATTCTTTGACAATATTCAGAAAATCAAATTTAATGAATTCCCAACACAAAAGATAAAAGCTTACAGTGGAAGCCATCCGCCCCTGGAGCTTTATTTTGACCCAAATTCTTGATAGCCGCGCAGGACACTCCTCCTCATCAATATCTCTTTCTAACCAAGAACAAAGCTCATCGTAAATAACTCGGAAAATTCATACCATCCATGCTAACTAATCTTTGAGGTTGATTTTGGAAAATATTCGAAGTAATCTACAATGCCATTCTTGATTTCACTCTCATCCGAAGTAAGAATGCCATTAACTTTGATAGAACCAATATAGCTTCTTCTTCTCTTATCATTAACAATTCTATGAAAATACTTAGTATTGTGCTCAAAATCCTTTGTATAAGTGACTCTTGTTCTACTCCTTAACTTTAAGACTAATATATTAAAAAATATAAATAGAATAATATAATTATTTTAGGAAATGTTGTAAGAAAATAAAAACAAAGATATCTTATATGAATAATCATGTAATGTCGATAAAAAATAGGTCCAGCACACTAACTAGGTGCTGAAATTTTAACTTCGATACTTTTTCCATTAATCGTACGGATAATGAATTTAAAGCCATGGGAGCTTGACTATTGTACCTTCGATACCAAAATATATCGAAGGTATCGTTATTACTGTTACCATTGTAGTTGCAGGAAATCCTACACTACACCCCTCACCATATCTTGATAATAATTTCTAGATCTAAACTTCTTTGATATGAAAATAAAGATAAAAGTGCTAAAATTATAAATGGAGACACAAGAATTTACGTGGTTCGATCAATGTGATCTACATCCACTATGATTATTGGATTAAGATTCTTCACTATGATTATTGAAATTACATAAGTATTACATTGGGAATCTCCATTAACGGATATTTTGTAGAGCTCTCGATCTAATTATTTGGGAAAGAAGATGATAAAGAAGATAAAAAATTTCTCTCTCTCTAATAATATCTCTCTCTCTCTTACCAAAATTATTCCCCCCCCTTTTCTCTCTCCTGCTCTCCTCTTTATATAGTGTTTTCATAGTGGGTGACAGCTATGTTGTCCCTTATTTTCGGATCTAGCTTGCGGCGATATCGCAAGAGCTTTAATGTTAATTTTTGCAAACACTCTAAACTTTGCAGTATCGTCACGCTTTTCTCCTGTTTCTTCCATCGTCATCTGTTACGTCATTCTTCAAATCAACCTGCGACATTCACAATGTGTTGTAGATGAAAACTTCGCAAATAAATCCTTCTGGCGATATTCTGATCCTACATCTTGCCTCTTTTTTTCTTGAATATTGCTTGAAGAGCGATCTTTAAGAAAAAATCAGTTTTTCTAATAGTCTTTAATCTTTGTTGATGAAGGAACGAGCGAAAGAATACTGGACTTGAAAAGTACGTACTTGCCTCTATTCTTTTGCGAAGTTCCGAAGCTTTGAGAAGTATATATGAGGTATCGTTTCTTGAAGTATGCGAAGTATGAAGTATCCTTGAAGAAGTATAGGAAGTACTTAATCCTCGAAGTCTATAAGAAGTATGAAGTATCTTTTGAGAAGTATAAGAAGTATCCGTCCTTGATTGCGAATAAGAAGTATTGCGAACTAATCATGCGAAATTAGAAGTATGAAGTATAAGAAGTATTAATCCTCGAAATATAAGAAGTGTTTATCCTTGAATGAGAGTAGTAAGTATTGCCTCTATTCATGCGAAATTATTACTCCATTTTTGGTAAGGATTCTTGTTGTTCATTGGTGAACATCTTCTTTGGAAATGATTCTTGCCGAGAAGATAAAGAACACAAAATGTTTTCTTGGTAATCCATAGTTGCCTCTGTTCTTTATCTATGAGGGTAGAATCTTTAAGAAAGTGTTGAATGAGCAAGTTGTTTCTTCATTCTTATCTTGTGAAATAATCACATTCTGCGAATTTTTTAATAATTCTGCAAAATTCTGAATATCTCTGCGAAGTTTTGAATACTTCTGCGAAATTGTATAAAATACTTATTCGAATATAAAGCTTATGTAATGATTATGTTATGAAATGTGTATGCAATGTTTATGCCATGAAATGCTTATGCGATGCTTTCATGATGCGAGTATGATGCTTGTATGATGAGAATGCTTATCTACTGCAATGTATAGCTAATGTTTGTGTTACTTAGCTCATTTTGCCGTTCTAAAATTGATGTAGCTTTAAATCGCTTCCATTCTTCATTTCTCTGATTTTGTCTCTAGTATATGCATTACTCTTTGCGTATTTATTGTTCCTCGCAAGTTCTTACTTGTGTTTCATCTTTTCTTATTCCTGCACTATTAGTATCGCATAATAATATGATCATAATATCAAGTGTGCGGCATTTGCATGCCTCAGTTCTATTATCATGTACATGTTCTCAAGCTTATCATTTAATCATTTTCTCAAGCTCGCAAGCTTATCATGTAATCTTTTTTGCGATGAAAGATCTCGGTTACCTACATTCAAAATGTTTATGTTGAATTTTGTCATTGCGACAAGATCGCAGGACGTCTTTACATTTTCATGTAATGACCCATTGGTCTTGCCTTATCATTTTTCTTGTGTGGTCTTATTTCGCCTTCCTAGTTAAAGGTCTTATTTTGCCATCCCTCATTATTGCGACAATATGACAGGCCTAAATATTCTTGCAAACATAAAGCCCCATGACATTGTGTCTTGCGACGAAATCGCAGGACGTCCTTTACACTTTCATGTAAAGACCCATTGATCTCGTCTTATCTTTGTCTTTTGTATTATTGCCTCTTCAGGATCATCGCACAAATATGACAAGCCTAAATTGTCTTGCGAAAATAAAGCCTCATGACATTTGCGTCTTAAGACACTTATCAGCTCCCTATTGGAGGTTGCCGCCCTTATCATCTCCCTGGTTGCCCCTTCAAGGAGGCGTACATCGGCCATACAAGACTAGCTCCTCCCATCCGGTCTTAACAACAACCAGTTGTTTTCGCAGCCTCTTATCCCTTATACCTATAGGGCTTATGGTTACGAGATGCACCCTAAGTGGAGTTTTCTTCGGGCCGAAAAGATGTGCCAAGACTTGTAAAGAGTGGTAAAGAAGCTCCAACGCTCCCGCACTCTTGACTCAACCGTGTACCTCGGCGCCTTGGTCATACATCGACTCTTGGAAGAGACCCTCGGGCGTCCAACAGTGGTATAACCTTATATATATAGTTGGAAATCCAAGGTATCTCTCCCGGATAGGCTTTCATGGGCCCCAAATCTCCATGACTCAGTTCCAGGAGCGGTGTAACCTTTTCCCCGAGCCATGTCAAGACATACCCCTTATATGACGCACTTTAGGTCTTACATTTGCCTCTTACGAAATATCATTCGCGAACTAGGGTGTACGCCATAAAGGTTCGTCCCATTCACTCACTCATTCATTCTTGTCAATTCGTTCAATCATTCATTTTTGATTATCTCTTCTCATTATCTTTGCGAAATTATCGCATTTCCATTATTTCTACGAAATTATCGCATGTTTTCATTCTTTCATTCATCCTTTCATTCATTCCTTCATTTCTGTCAGTTTCTTCACTCATTCTTTCATTTCTGTCATTTCTTTCATTCTTTCTCATAATATCATATCATTTGAAGTAAAGTAAATATTCAAGAGAAATATATAAATTAATCTGCGAGATTTTTCTCGAAACTTTGAAATCTTTAAGATCTTTGTAATTTAGAAAGCTTTGAAATCTTTGTAATTCTTTATAATTTTGAAATCTTTGAAATCTTTGTAATTCTTTACAATTTTGAAATCTTTATAATTTTGAAATAATATATATATTTTATTTTAAATCAAATCAAAAAATCTTTTATTTTCTGTAAAAGTAAAATGTTCAAAGAAAGTGGTACTTAGCTTTTAAGTGATTCGTTGTTGTTGTTGTCTCTTGCGAAGTATATGATTTGCTTGCGAAGCTAGCATCCTTGAAATATATAAACGTCGCACAAAATATAATTATTTCGCAACAAAAAGAAGTGTGAGAAATGAGATTTGAACCCTTGACCTGCCTCTTGCATATTCTCGCACTATACCAATTGTTCTAACCCTCTCTTGCGACATTAATTTGCGAGATAGTCATCAACTTTCTTCTTTGCGAAATACTCTTGCGAAAAATCCATGCGAAAAATATACGTTCGTTGGGATTTGAACTCGCAACCATGAACTCATTAACTTCGCAGATAACCAACTGTGCTGCCTCTTGTTTGCGAAATAATGAAACAACCCTGCGAAGAAAGTAAACATCCTAAACGAACATTTGCGAAGGAATGTTTTGGATGTAAACATCTGCGAGGCAAAAAATTCTGTGCGAAGGGGAAGACTCGAACCTGCGACCTTATGCTTAGATTTTACTGTCCAGACCAACTGTACTGGCTTCATCTTGTGAAAGAGTGGTGAGATTCGCGTGAGTTATTCCTTTCTTGTCGTCCTTTCCATTTTAAATATCAGAAGTTTGTCTTCGTCTTCTTATCTTTTTCCTAGATTTTTTATTTTGTCACTTGCATGCTGATGATGTTATTGTGGTTTACTGAGTTTGTTCGCTTGATGTTATCTTTGGTCTTTAATTTCTTTTGTAATTGACTCTTTATTTATCTTTGCAAGATGCACCAATTTCTCCACTGCTTAACCATTTGTTGGCTGCTGTCCCGTCTCTTGTCTTCCTTTCGTTATTTTTATATTAGCCCTGCTCGTGATTTGCCATTGCTGATGTTGTTAAGAACCTGTGGCCTGCGTTAGATATGATTTTCTTCGATGTTATTTTATCAATTTTGTCTTTTTGATCATACTCGAAAATTTGATATGTGGCATGTCTTTGTTTCGTCAATCTTATTTATGTGGCGAATGTGCGCAAATATTTACTTCGCAAGTTCACTTCTTCGAAACTAATCCTCTTCTCGCCAGTTAATCTTTACTGAGCTGATGGTGAGCTTCGTCTGTATTGAGAGCTCTTCGCTCAGAAATTCGTTATCGAGTTCACATGACGGGCTAGAGTTGTCATTTTGTTCTGGTCTGGTTGGTTCCTTCTTTGTTTGTACGAATAGTACTCTTTCATGAAGTGGTTCCATTACTACTGCCATATTTACAAAATCTCCGTTGATTCTCTTCGTAGGTTGTTAGTTGCTTTACTTCGCAAGCTGCTAAGTTGATGACGGATTCACTTCTTTAATATCTCGTCCCTCGTTATCTATTGAAACTTAGTCCTCTGTTGTCATTGCGAGTGTCTTTCTTCTTCGCCGCTATGAGCTTTCTTCTATTACGAAGTATCTCGTTTGTAAATTTCTCTCGCCCGAACTAATTGGTTTCTTCGCTACTTCGACAGAATCTCGTTGATTGATTCCGTGTTTTCCCTATCACCGCGAGACTTCTTTGATGAAGACTATCTGGTTTCTGCCTTTTATTGCTGCGAATGACCGATCGATTAAGTTAGTAACACTGGTGTTTCAACCGCTAACCAATGCATACAACTTCACACACACGTAAATATCCAAATCTATCGAATTTTCTTGATACTTAATGCTTTTGAAATCAATTGTATGGGTTTGTTATATAAAGTCTGATTATACACAAACTGTTTTGAAAATTCATTTTGAATCATGTTTTGAAGACGAAATTCAAGTTTCTGATGAAGGGCAATTAAAATTTTATAAATTTTTTTTTTCCAAAATTTGTTTGTAAATATTCATATCTAAGTAATTGAATGCAAAACTAGAAAGATGAGAAGAGATTTGATGCGTTTTAATTATTGATGAAGGCTCGTTTATTTCATAGGAGGGTCATCTTCCAATCGCTCCTTTGCCCTCTTTTAACTATTGGTATTATTCGTTGTCTCAAGATGTGAGCATATCACTAGAACTCCCATATTTGCCCTTGTATCTCACAGATCCAGCTTGAATTGGTCACCAACAATTTCTAATTTCTTTGATTCTTCCTCAATCCAACCAAAGAAGTAGTCCCCTGCTTTCTAGCGCATATGTAGTTGCAGGAAATCCTACAATACACCCCTCACCATATCTTGATAATAATTTCTAGATCTAAACTTCTTTGATATGAAAATAAAGATAAAAGTGCTAAAATTATAAATGGAGACACAAGAATTTACGTGGTTCGATCAATGTGATCTACATCCACGGATTAAGATTCTTCACTATGATTATTGAAATTACATAAGTATTACATTGGGAATCTCCATTAACGGATATTTTGTAGAGCTCTCGATCTAATTATTTGGGAAAGAAGATGATAAAGAAGATGATAAAGAAGATAAAAAATTTCTCTCTCTCTAATAATATCTCTCTCTCTCTTACCAAAATTATTCCCCCCCTTTTCTCTCTCCTGCTCTCCTCTTTATATAGTGTTTTCATAGTGGGTGACAAACTATGTTGTCCCTTATTTTCGGATCTAGCTTTATGGCGATATCGCAAGAGCTTTAATGTTAATTTTCGCAAACACTCTAAACTTTGCAAGATTGCCACGCTTTTCTCCTGTTTCTGCCATCGTCATCTGTTACGTCATTCTTCAAATCAACCTGCGACATTCACAATGTGTTGTAGATGAAAACTTCGCAAATAAATCCTTCTGGCGATATTCTGATCCTACAACCACATCTCCAATGCCGAGACAGCCCGATTCGTTCCGGTTCAGACACTCAAAGACCAATTCATATTACCACTGATTGTTACCAAAAAAAAAAATATTACCACTGCTACTCAAGACACTTTGGTTACTTTTCTGAGACTTTTACTACTACTAATTGGGTCATTGCTATACTGATTGCTTTAGGCAATCAAAACTTAAAAGATTCTGGTTCATGTAATTTACATGTTCTGATGAACATTGGGTTAGATTCTATCCAGTCATTGCCTTGTGTTGTGATACATACTTGTTTTGTTTTCAAAACTAGATTGTCCCTAATTGTTTGTTCCTCTCCTTTGCGAGAGAGAAGAAGGTTCTATGAAACTGTTTTTAGGTCTGAAAGGATAGAGTTGATAGGCAAGAATTTGTGGAGATACTGCAAATTGATTGAATACTTTGTAATCTTGAAAATTTCCTGTAACTGTAAGGTTTCCGAGTTCCTTAATCGATTTTATCAATATATTTGCTGAGGTTTTGGCCTTTTTTCCGAAAAAATAAATAAAAATAAAATACCGAAATGTATTGAAAATGACATCACGTATTAACCCACAAACTAATGTAGGAAATACCAATTGGTCCTACAAATAATATATTAGAGAGAGTATAATATATTAGAGAGAGTCTAGTCCAATTGACCTAGTCAATTGTCTGTTTGGTCCTATTTGGTAATATAAATTATAGTTTGGTCTTAGGGTGATGTCATGGATGATGTAAATGTCATCTTGTAGTGGCAGAAATACTCTTATATTATTGTTTGGTCCTAGAAAATAATGGTTTGGTCCTAAGGTGACCATATATATACAAAAGTTTAATAGAAAATATCTTATTATCAGATTTACTTTCTCTCTCCTCTCTATTTCATATCTAGTTTCTCTTCTCTCTACATTTTTTTTTCTGCTACTGTAAAGAAGATGAAGAAGAAATAAACAGATCTAGTTTCTTTTTCTTTTTTAGTTTGATGAAGACGACGATGATGAAAACGAGTTTTTTTCTTGATTTTAATTTGCTGCTGCATCTGTTTTGATAAAGACGACGATGAAACAGATCTGGTTGATAAAGACGACGATGATGAACTCGTGGTGTTTCCGTTTGATGAAGACGACGACGATGAACTCAAATCTGTTTTTATGAAGACGACATTTTGAAGACGATGAACTCAGACTGATGATGAAGACGACGACGAACTCGTGTGGTTGCTGTTGAAGATGTTTGAAGACGACGATGAACTCGTGTTGTTTTTCATTCTCTGCTGGTATTGTTGTTGAAGAAGATTAACTCTAGATGATGTTTTTCTTTTTCTTTTTCTCTCTCCTTTGCTTTTTCTTTTCTTTTTTGATTTGTTCCTGCTGCTGTTGAAGGTTTGTGTTCATGTAAAGAATGAACTTTGTTGTGTTGAAGATGATGCTGCTGCAGTTCATTCCATAAATGAACTATGTTTTTATATGGAGTTCATTTCTGGAATGAACTCTGTTTTTTTAGCTTTTTATATGGAGTTCATTTCTGGAATGAACTCTGTTATTTAGCTAAAAAATATGGAGTTCATTTCTGGAATGAACTCTGTTTTTTTTAGCTTTTTATATGGAGTTCATTTCTGGAATGAACTCTGTTTTTTTAGCTTTTTATATGGAGTTCATTTCTGGAATGAACTCTGATTTATATGTTTTCTGAAAAAATAAGTAGAAATTAACAGGAGTTCATTTTGACGAATGAACTGCTATAAGAAAATAAGTAAAAATTAACACGGAAGGGTATTTTTGTCTGTTTTATATTTTTAAATAATTATGGACCAAACAGTAAAGGCGTTTTCCCAAAGAACTAAACAGATATGGGCCCACCTAAAAAAAAGACCAAACGATATTATCCCCTTTTGTTATTCCCACTGGATGACCACATTTGGTTCAAACTTTTCCTGAGCAAATTTTGTTGAATGCAAGTGGTTTGTGATACATACACCGATCGCATAAGTTTGCATTAGTGACACATACACGAGTAGACTTCTGTTTTTTTAATTTAGTTAAAGAAGTGGGCACGCGTCCGGTGATGGCAACGCCGACAGTCCCTATCAGTGTCTCTTTACATTTTTAATTTTTCATGCAACTGAAGAGCGCGATTCTCTCCCACTGCCGGGGACTGGTCACTGGGGTTTCTTTTACCTCTTTGAAACTCGGGCCACGAGCCACGACCACGAACAACAAATATCTGAAAAAAGGTGAAAAGTTTTTCCAAAGGGAAATAAATACGAATCTACACTTTACACTAAAACATAGATTTTTGCTTTGTTTGAACGGATATTGTTTTTTAACGAGATGTACTTCCTCTGGTCCCCTTTGATGGGTTCATTAGATTTTTATTCCATGGTCTAGATTGCATTTGTAATCCAATTCTTTGTGACGGACTCCAATTAAGCATTCAACTGTGCTAAGGGCTAGCTAATCCATCCTGGCTCCGGGCACCTGAATAATTTAGTAGAGACATCAAACTCTTAGCCGGAGACTCGTACTCTACTCTGAGAAAATGAGTGATAAACTTTGTTTTTGACGGCTAACGACTTTATCGTACTGTAGTGACATCGGCTCGATAGGAACATCTTTGAGAACATCTAAGCTAGAACAGCATAAAAAAATAGTATTCTTGATCAAAAAAGCTACCGTTTATAAGAAAAAGAAACACCTCGACAACACAATTATTCCATAAGCGTCTTTTTCCAAGTGTTATTACCGATCAATAAAGGGAGACATGTTAAAAAAAAATTTAATACAGCTGTTAATGAGCACCTCGAAATTGGTCGTTTGATTTGATATTTAATGAGACTTCGTAAAAGATTAAAGAGTACCTTGAAATTGGTCATTTGATTTGATAACTAAAGCGATGATCTTTTTTGCATAGTTTCGATCATTCTTTTTTTTTACTGTGATGATCTTTTTTGCATACTAGGGTGTTGAACCCACTGTAAATTTAACAGTATGGATAAGTACATACATTGAGTTAATATAAGATTATTATTCTTTTCTAATGAAAGACACTAAAATTTGGGTAAGATTTACTTATAAACGTCTGATGATAGCGGTACTTATTTTCTTTGATTTCGGCTTTTTCGTGGTTGCAATTGGAAAAAGCCGTTTTCCTTTTTTACTCCAGTGTGGAGTCAGTGTCACAGTATGACACTGTATAAACGCTATTATATTGTACGTACGTATCATATGTAATCCAGGCAGCTGACTTCGTACCTGGGTTGCACAGACGAGGGCGCATAGACGCGGACACTATAAAATTCTCAAAATATTAGGACGCGGACACATATATACATATTTTATTTATATATTATTTATATGTACAATCATATATTTATATGGCAAAGTCAAGTGTTTCGATCCTAAAAATTAAAAAATGATGCTACTTGTATATAAATTTCAAAAGAAAATAAGATATCGTTTGTTTATACACGCCTAAGGTCAAGTAATCAATCACTATTAAACATATGGCACAATCAAAATACATTCTTAGAACAACACATGCCTAACTAAGGGTATACGTGATGTCATTTCCAATTACAAAACCCTAATAAATACCTAAATGATTGATCTAAATGTTTGTCTTTCTTCATTTAGTTAACAATAGTAAAATAAAGGAAGTATTTTAAATGAAAAAAAAAGAAAAAAAAAACGTCAAATCCGAGTCATCGGCAAGGCCCAAACTAGACGCGCGCAGGACGCGCCAATTGGTGCGTCGGACACGCGTCGTGTCAGCGTCCCATGCGCGTCCCGTGTCTCACGCGAGTCGGACGCGGACACCGCTTAAAAAATGGAGCGTCCGTGCAACCCAGCTTCGTACATATATACCTTAGGCTAAGTCATATGGTCTTCTAATCTAGCAGCTAGATTAGCAGTCCACATCGCCTAAAAATAACGCCTCAATTGCTTGGTTCAGCGCTTTAAATTTCAGCTGTCAGATAGAATTTTGTGATTTTTGTGATCCGTGTGATTTTTGATTTTTTGTGAGCGCCGAACCGTTCATCGCTAAGGTCACTTTTTCAGCGCTGTTTGGTTCAGCGCTTTAAATTTCAGCCGTCAGATCGAATTTTGTGATTTTTGTGATCTGTGTGATTTTTGTGAGCGCTGAACCGTTCAACGCTAAGGTCAGTTTTTCATCGCTGAATCATTCAGCGTTTCAATCTCGCTGAGAGTTGAACTCCGAGAACTTGTTAGGAGAGAGAAGTAGTGTTAACTTTTTTCCATCACTTTTTTTTTTTTGATTTGCAACACTTTTTGGCCAATCTAGCAGCTCAATCTAGCCCATAAGGGTTAGCCTTAATTACAAGGTAGACTGTTTTGCTAGACTGAATATCTTCACGCTTCTGAGATTTATTTTTTTATTTTTCTTGATAGAAAAATATTAACTGCCAAATTTTTAGTTCACAAGTGTTGTTCACAGAATAAAACATGAAGGTAGACAAAAAAAACCTTACTTTCAACACCAACCCAAGTACCCAACGCACCAGAATGAACAAAAAACAAAAAAAAAGGAAGAAAAACGATAAACAAAAACAAAATTCAGCGATACCGATTATCAATTTAGTTTGATCTATAATGTACTCCCTACGTATTTTAAAATCCGATACTTTAATCGTTTGGTCCTTTTCTAGGTAGTCCCAAGACTATTTGGTCCAGCGAGAAAAGTCGTTTCCTATTTGGTCCAAAAATATTAAGTGGACAAAAATATCCTCCCGTATTGTTTCAGCTTTTCGTACTCTTCTATCCCTATAATTATTTGAGTTCATGTTCTCTGACGAACTCTGAACTTCCTCTTATTTTTGTACAAGAGTTCATTCTGTTTTACGAACTATCAGGCGTTGGTCATGATTCTGTATATCTGAGTTCATTCTGTTTGATGAAACAACTTTAAAAAGTGGGAAATAACAGAGTTCATTCTTTAAAGTGAATACCCAACAAAATTTCCACTATTTATGACAAAAAACAGAGTTCATTCTTTAAAGTGAACACCTAACAAAACTTCCACTATTTATGACAAAAAAGAGAGTTCATTCTTTCTGATGAACACACAACAAAACAAAACAAAAATCAAACTAGAACAGAGTTCATTCTTTAAAATGAACACCCAACAAAACTTCCATTATTATGAACAAAAAACAGAGTTCATTCTTTCAATTGAACACCTAATAAGAATCAAAGTTGAACAGAGTTCATTCTTTCAAATGAACACCCGACAAAACTTCCATTATTATGAACAAAAAACAGAGTTCATTCTTTCAATTAAACACCTAATAAAAATCAAACTAGAACAGAGTTTATTCTTTCAAATGAACACCCAACAAAACTTCCATTATTATGAACAAAAAACAAAGTTCATTCTTTCAAATGAACACCTAATCAAAACAAACTAAATTAAGACAAAAATAGTGTTCATTCTTAAAAATGAATACATAACAAAAAACAGAGTTCATTTTTTCGAATGAACACATAACAAAACTTTCATTATTATGGAAAAAAAAACATATTTCATTTTCGAATGAACACCTAATCAAAAACATAGATGTACAAAAATCAAAGAACAAAAAGATGATTTACAAAGATCAAATGAAACTCACCAGAAAATCAAATTAATCTCTATAAATCAAATCTTCATAATCATTGAAACAGAGCAAAGAAGAAGAAACATAGTTCATTCTAATCAATGAACTTCATCATCTTCTTCGTCTTCATCATCTTCAACAACATCAAGAAGAAAACACAAAATCATCACCGTCTTCATCATCTTCATCGTATTCAACAGCAGCAGCATCGACAAAACAATGACGAAGAAACACAAAATCTTCTTCGTCTTCATCATCTTCATCGCCTTCACCATCATCTTCAACAGCAGCAACAAGAATATAGAAAAAAAAAACAAAAACCTTCGTCGTTCAGCATCATCTTCATCGTCTTCATCATCAACAACAAAAAAAAAAAAAACTGGAGAGAAGAGAGAAACTGAATATAAAACTAAAGAAGAGAGAGAAAGTGGATATGGAAATAATATATTTTGTATTGATTTTTTCTATATACAGTAGAACCTCTGTAAATTAATACTCGCTAAAATAATAATCTCACTAAAATAATAAAATTTCTTAGTCCCTTCTTGGGCCTATAGTGCTAAAATAATAATTTCGACAATATAATAATTTTATACGTTTCAAAAATCTCCCTTAAGTATTTATAGGTCCCAAATATTATATAAATTAATAATTACTAATAAGAAAATTGAAAAGTTTTTTATACATATCAAACTTTAGGAAAATATGAACCGGTAGTTGCTTGTTTTTCTTTGAAGTTCAAATTTAATTGTATTTCATCCCTCATAGTTCGGAATGCACTCATAAGACCCGGAGTTGCATTGTTATATTCTCTAAATTAAATGAGTCAAATTCAATTTATTGACGTTATCAATAAGAAATATTCTCTAAATTAATATATTATTAGTTTATCAAGAACGGGCCCTAGCTCAGCCTGTCATCCCCGTTCCCCAAAGTTTAATGCGCTCCAGGAGGTCCCAGGTTCGAGTCCCCAATGGCGTGATATTGCAGGAATTAACATGGAAGGTAGTGTTAGCTTGCCCCCCTTGTGACACAATCTCAGCCCCCCCTCCCTTTCTGCTCTCTTGGCTAGGTTACCCATGAGGCTCGCTGGTAGGTTAGCACAGCACCTGTTCAATTAATGTAGTAGTATGTCGTTGGAGCTTAGCTTGTTAGGCTTCCAATTAGTTTCATGTAGTAATATTTATCCAATAATATAATCTATAAAATAATAAATTATTAATTTATCGATAATTTAATATATATTTAAATTAATAAAATTTAGGGGTCCCAAGGCTATTAAATTATAGAGGTTTAACTGTATATGATCCCAAATTAAAGGGTATTTCTGCTACTATAAAAAGAAAATTACATCATCCATGACGTCATCTCATGTGAGTATTGTCCACCCTAAGACCAAATAATAATATCGAGGAACAAACAACAATATATATTTTAAAAAAGGACCAAACAGACAGTTGACTGGGTCAACTGGACCAAACTAACTCTAATATATTATTATTAGAACTAACTGGTATTTCCTCTAAACATTTAGGTTCAATTATCTCTCTCTCTCTCTAATCTCACCCCCTTCTCAAAAAACTAGAGAAAACCCATCATCTTCTTCCTCCTTTACTCAGATCTAGTCATTTTGGGGCTAGATCTGAGCAAAGATTGTTTGTTTTTAGGAGTTATTTAGTTATTTAATTAATTTCTTCGTTATTAGAGCGATTCTTTTCTTCGCTATTAGGGCGATTATTTTCTTCGTTATTAGGGATATTTTATCTGCACTTTGATAGTGTTTCTTTCTATAGATTTGTTCGTGATTTGGTTTGTTGGATACAAGTACATTGGCGATTTGACGGAGGCAAGATCAAGTTCTTCTTCAACGGGATAATAAATCTAGGGTTTCAGGGCTTCTCGCTACGCATGAGTTTTTGGGCAAATCACTCCTCTCTCATAGGAGTATCTCTTTTCAAGAAGAAAACCAATCAAAATGGTCGAATTTTGATTTCGAATACCATTCCTTCTCCAATCTCTACATACAAGATTTTGGGTTCTACCGTTGTGGAGCGCTCTTTCTCTTCACGATTTATTTGCGTTTTGCATCTTTCATTGTATTTGTTTCATGCTTATGTTGTACTTGTTTTCTCTTAAAAACCATCGTGTAAACGTTTCTTATTAGGAATGAAATACTAATGGTTTGATTATAAAAAAAAAAAAAAAAGGTCTTTCCTACTTTTTTTTTTTTCCGGGGGACTAGTTTATCAAAATCTCTTTAAGATTGGGTATGATTTCAAAATCTCTACATGATGAAATCAAAAAAAAAAAAAAAAAAAAAAAAAAAGAAACATACGGGTTTTGAGATTGGGTATGATTTTGTACCCAATCTCAAACTGAGTAGTTGTTACTACTCAGTTTGAGATTGGGTACAAAATCATACCCAATCTCAAAACCCGTATGATTCAACATTTTTGCTAAACGTCGGCAGGGTATTTTTTGTCGACCTTGCCGACTAATGCTGGTCGGCAGCTTCCTAGGTTGAATATCGTGCCGAATTTTCATCTCTGAAATTAGCATTTTACAGGGTCGGCACGGTATTCATCCTTGTACCTTGCCGACTATATTTAGTGGGCAGGTTATGAAATTAATACCTTGCTGACTAATCATGCATTTGTAACACCTTTCTTTGTATGTCAAACAATCCTATAGTCGGCATGGTATTTTTTTGTCGACCTTGCCGACTATAAGGCAGCAGGCAAGGTAAAAAATCAATAAGATGCCGACTAGTGAAACATTTACAACAGTCTCTTGTGTGTCAAAAATAATAAAGTCGACATCTTCTTCATTCACCGACCTTGCCGACCGGATATAGTCGGCATGTTATTCATCCGTAGACCTTGCCGGCCAGATATAGTCGGCATGTTCTTCATTCGTCGACCCTGCCGACTTTTCATAGTTTCAAAACTTGAAGTGTTGATTTCTTCTTTAATTTTGAGTATGATTTCATACATTAGCTTTGCAATCCCCTTTTTAGAAGTGTTTGGGTAGTATGTTTTCATTTCCGTTGCAAAAAAAATTCTCAAAACAAATTTTTTTCATCAAAAATCTTCCTACATGAGTTCAATCAAAAACAAAATTTCATAACTTAAATTCATAAGTTTTAATCTACTTCATTAATGCATCTAAACTCAATTAATTAACCTAATCATAATTTTTAGTGTTAATTAAATAAGGGTATATTAGCCATTTAGAAAATACAAGGTTAAGGGGTGGCCTGTTTTACTTCAGAATGACCTGACTTTTGTCTCATTAGGTATACCCCAATCAAGCCATTTTTTTTATTTTTTTTTTCCTTTGGGAAACGCATTTTTCAACTTGAAAATATATTTTTGATTGTGAATTGTGATGGTTGAAAACTTGAAAAGATATGTCCGGTCGAGGTACATCGTTGTGGTACAACAGTCCCTAATTCATTAACCTAGCATTTTTAGGGGCGACCCCGAAAGAATTAGGGGCGACACAAAAGACAAAATAGATTGAAAATACTTGTATACCCCTTCATAATCGGTAGTTTAGGTTTTTTTAGGCTACCGATTGCAAAATCTCATTTTTTTGGGAAACTCTATATTCGGTAGTTATATAAACTATTTTGACTACCGATTATAGGCTCAACCAAATTAGAAAAATAGAGGATTTTTGCAAAATCTCATTTTGGGGCAACTCTATATTCTAAGTCGGGATACCTTCATTTACTACCGATCATAGGCTCAACCAATGCGATTGAAAAGCTCAAAAGGGCATGAATACAATGCCAGACGCTATACGAGGGGTCCGGGGGTCCGGGGGGGCGTAGCCCCTCCCGGCTGTGTTCGACCTGATTTTGGGGCTACTCTATATTCGGTAGTTATATGAACTATCTTGACTACCGAATATGGTTGGATATTTGCAAAGAGATCTACTGTATAATCGGAAGTCATGATAACTCTTCCTTTCTTACCGATTATAGGCTCAACCAAAATTTCAAAAAAAAAAGGATTTTTGCAAAATCTGATTTTGGGGCTACTCTATATTCGGTAGTTATATGAACTATTTTGACTACCGATTATGGTAGGATATTTGTAAAGAGAGCCACTGTATAATCGGAAGTCATGATAACTCTTCCTTTCTTACCGATTATAGGCTCAACCAAAATTTCAAAAAAAAAAGGATTTTTGCAAAATCTGATTTTGGGGCTACTCTATATTCGGTAGTTATATGAACTATTTTGACTACCGATTATGGTAGGATATTTGTAAAGAGAGCCACCGTATAATCGGAAGTCATGATAACTCTTCCCTTTCTTACCGATTATAGGCTCAACCAAAATTCTAAAAAAAAGGATTTTCGCAAAATCTCATTTTGGGGCTACTCTATATTCGGTAGTTATATGAACTATCTTGACTACCGATTATGGTAGGATATTTGTAAAGAGAGCCACTGTATAATCGGAAGTCATGATAACTCTTCCTTTCTTACCGATTATAGGCTCAACCAAAATTTCAAAAAAAAAAAAGATTTTTGCAAAATCTGATTTTGGGGCTACTCTATATTCGGTAGTTATATGACATACATACGTGAGAAAGACAGGATAAAAGGAGTTTACCCGGAAGAGTGTTGGCCGACCGCTAGTTCCCCACGCCCGTCACGCTTGTACGGAATCCTCTGGTGGGGCCGGTTTCTTTCTTTGGGTATTTGAATCAAAAGAAGAAACCAAATAAGAGAGGAATCCTTTTTCTAGTGGGATTCTTCTAATTTTTGTCTATAAAAGAGACCAAGACTCCTTTCTTTTCCTCACGATTTTTTTTTATTTTTTGTTCTCGTCCGCAACCTTGCCGTCGCCGTCGCTGCCGCGTTGTTTCCATGTAATTGTTGCTGAAACGGCCGTCCCGTTCTTGTCGAGTTGCTCCCGTCCGGCCGCTCAAGGTAGGTTTCGCTTTTTTTTTTTTTTTTTTTTTTTTTTTTTTTTAACGGTCAAACCCTAGTTTTGTTAGGTAAATACCTTTTGTAAGACATGTGCATGCTTAGCCTTTTTCACCATTTGGCTTGAATCCCGTAGACACGATTCCCATGAATAAAGAAAATCGTGTTATGATGCATGCGGATGAATGTGGGCCCGCCGTGTATGCCGAACGTGGGTCTTATTCACACATGTTTGACTCGAAATTTACACCGAGCTTGGAACTTGTACCGAGGACTTGAAAACAATACGAGACCGACTTGAAAGTTATACGCAGAACTTGAAATCAATACCGAAACTTGTATGATGTTTGGACCGGCCATTGTGTGAGTCGTGTCTTGCCGTGTGTGACTACACTTCTCATATGCTTTCATACAAGTTCTAACTCCTGTCTTTTATTTTATTGTGGTAGAAAAGAACTTACGCGATATGTCTTCCGAAGATAATCTTTGGTGCCAAGTCGGGAAGTGTTGATAGCTTCAAAATATGCCGAACATCAATGATGAATTGTTCACCTCGCCTTTCCAAATATTAGGAAGCACCCTCTCATAAGATAGTCTTGCTTTCCGATTCAGAAAATATGGATGCTCGATCCATTTTCTTCTTCCGCACTTGTGATGAGATTTTGTCTCCAAAGAAACGAATATCCGCCTTCTCCTATTGACTTCAAGATTTGCCATGCTCCACTTTGGGTTCTTATGAGGGATGGATGAGACGATGTTGAGTAATAAGGGCATTAAGGACAATTTGACCAAAGCACAAATTCTCGATGCGGTCATGGCATCTGCTACCCTCGAAATTAGGAAAGACACCGCGGCTTGATCACCTTCATTTCTCGGTGGCGTATTTCTACTCACAACCATATCTAGATGGGGAGAGATGACTATTACTTTGGAGAGTGTAGCCGCATTAATGAACCCACTGTTGCCTAAGTCTTTTTTTACGAGCTCTGCGATGCGGAACAAAGTAATTATGATGCTATACTTCAAAAGGCGGAGGGATTCGAGAGTCTGGACAAGGAGGAGAAAAAGGATGCGAGATGCTTTTATACTTGGTGGGTTTGAGTGGTCTTGCAGACCTAGAGTTGAATCAAGAGTTGGAAAACGAGCTCCGGCGTGATTGCGTTCCTCTGTCTTTATGGCTATCCAGGGATATATTTGATGATGGTTCGGGGAAGAAGACCATAAGAGGTGAGCTTGTCAAGATTGCTATAAAGGCCGGGCGCGAGGGTGAAGTTCTTCCTCTAGGTGCATTGTTCCTTGGATATTTGTATTCTCATCCGGACGCTTTAGCAATGGATATACACGTTTCCTAACGGGTACAAGAAGGTGGAGTCGCACGTTCACTTCGCTTTTCTTCAGCGCTCTTATGAACACTTCGAAGTTATGCTCTACCTCCGCACCTTCACTCGTTAACTTGTACGGCTCGAGAATACTCAGATGGAATAAGAAGCGTCTAAAGCCGGTCGAAACTTGTGGAGGTATTTGACAACATTTCTTCCGTAGATTTTCGTCCATGGGGGGCGATTCACTCTTCCATCGTCACCCAAAGACCTTTGCCGACGATCCCGGCGTTGTGTTGCGTACCCGATGTCAAGACCATGAGATCTCGGGAAATTATTTACACGCGCAGTTGCATTCCGGGATATGTCCGTCTCTATTCGACGGAGAATTTTCTGTGACTCCGTACAACATTGACAGGGCTGCTCGCCAAATGGGATTCGATCGGGGTGTCCCATTTATCCGTCCACTAGGGGGCTCGGAAGAATTCCTTCCACAAATTCTTAACGCCAATGTGTTCTTAGACCGGGTGAGCCTTCCCTTCGGCCTATCGGGAGAAACCCGGTGGTGACCCGACGAGGTATAAAGAATTTTGGGGAAACAACCGTTGATCTTCCAGAAATTTTCGAAGAGTGTTGTGTGAATTCGTAGTGAGCCATCTTCCGACGTCTTGACGAAGCATTTCCGGTTGAAGCCACTTCGACCCAAACGTACAAGAGCCGAGGATTAGGTCCCCAAGTAGGAGAGAGACCTAAGAGGCAAGCATGCGGTCAGGTAATCCTCAATTCTTCCAATATGCAGGTATTTAAATCTCCTCCCATCGGTTCTTTCATTTCTCCAGTGTAAGTTCTTCTAAAACGATCCTTGTTTTAAATCAGGGAATTTCGAAAGATAATGCCTTCACAAGGTAGTGCACGCATTCAAAACGGAAGGCCGGCGGTCGGGTCTTCATCTTTGAGAAGTCTCAAGCGGTACAGGACCTTCATCCGAGAAGTTCGGCATGGAGACCTTCATGCCGAGAAGTCTCGGCGGTATGGACCTTCATGCCGAGAAGTCGACGGTATGGAACTTCATCCGAGAAGTCTCGACGGTATGGAACTTCATCTTTGAGAAGTCTCATGCATCTTGATCTTCGCCGAGAAGTCTGGAGAAACAGCTCCTTTTTCTGACCACGACAGAGATGATGCAAGCTCGGTTGAACAAGGCGCTTTCCTTAGCGATCTTGTCGACGGGGTCGTGACGGAAATCAGCACCCAGAGTGAAATAGATGTCGTAAGGAATGCAAGAGAGACGGTGCCCGCTGTAGTTCAGACGGCTCCCCTTGGCATCCATCCTGAACAGGCTCCGGACCATATGGCTATTGTGGTGACTTCTTCTGAAAGGCCTCCTGCAATCGACAAGACTCCTGGTCGCCGAATTGCCGATGATGCAGCCCCGGGGCTTTGTTCGATCCTCCTTTTACCGTCCCTTATCCAGTCATGTGTTGGTTGGTGGATTCAAGGTGCGGATTCCGATTCGAAAAAGTTGTACACGACAATCTGGAAGAAACACGGCCATATTGCTACCATGAAGCTGGGAGTCGTCTTGCATTGGTCAACCGCGTCCAAGAAGCTTTAGTTTCCATCCGTGGATGAGCTGCCGACCGTGGAACACGGTTGAAGAGGTGATTGAAGATTGGAGGTGCCATCTCGGACGTGTTTGCGCAATGATGCCTTCAATGCTCCCCTGGTTCTTCAAAGGGTTCTTTGAGATTCAGGAGCTCAGAAACTACATGATGAAGTCCCTTCGTGGATCGTGTGTTCGTCGATGGAAGAAGAGGTTGAGAGGTTGTCTAAGAATCGGAGCAAGCAGTGCCGTGCTTCAAAGGATGAAAGTCTTCGCTTGAAGGATGAGTTGTTGCTTAAAGACTTTCCTTGAAGTATTCGTGCTATATATCTTTGCGTTTTCTCTTATATGCTTTTCTTTTTTGAGTGATAGTGAGGATTTTCTTTGACTTGGGTTTTGGATTAATAGGTAATTGGATTGGCTTATTTTTGAGATAGTTTTGTGAACAACCCTTTTGAAAGAGATTATGTTAAATGAGATTTGCATCTTGGTCATGAATGATTGCGCATGAAATTGCAAATGTTATGTAAAAGGGAGGTACGAATGAAACAAACATGGCGTTTGATCATGAGCCTCTTTTTCCACATGCGGGATGCTAAGTCCCCAGTGAATTCTAAACTATCTCTCTTGTAAAGTTGTTGAGTAAAACTTACTTGCTTTTCAAGCCTCACTATATCAAACCGGAGTAGCCTCTCTAAGAAAATCCTCATGCAAGCTATCTTTCGAACCGAGCTTCTCGAACGATGCGCTTCAAAGCGCTGCATTCACCTGGTGGGGTGATGAAGGAACCGGTGGTAATGAGACCTGGGTCTATTACTTCTTGATCGTAGAGGCGGACGCCATACCGGGGTAGCTCCACCTCTTCATTTCGCACCCATGTCTCCAGTAGCTCCAGAATCTTCTTCATTGGGAATGGGAAATGTAAGTACCTTCAGTCCGGCTTTTCTTTCTGCGTTAGTGGGCGTTGTAACGTCTCTCCGCGGCTTTGACGTGGAGCAGAGATGAAGTTGGAAGATTTGTGGGTGCCATCGTATCTCGCGGATCGCTTGCCTAAGTAAAGGGATGTAGAAGGTGTCGTAACGTCACCTGCTGAGTGACCGGATTGAACGTCCCCATCCTCCGTATTCAGGTATTTCCGATTGATTTCTCCTTCCTAAAGCGTTCCTTCACCTGGTTGGGAGGCCGACGTGGATTGGACAGATCTTCCGTGATTCAATAAGAGTTTTGAAATACAAATCTTCTAAAGCCAGGGCTCCATAGGCGCGCAGGTTCCCTTTCTTTATCAAATGAGACATTGTAGTACTCGGGTAAGTCTCTTCTCCTGTGGTTGCGCGCCCTTTTTGCCTCTCCACCGGTAAAGATGTGACTCCTGATTAAAGATTCAACATTTCTTGCGCTGCCTGAGTGGATGCCTGTCGACCCTTCTTGTAATTGTGCTGCTATATCATTCAAAAGGCGAAATGTCTCGCTCTGCCTTCTGGTGATACCGGCTTGATTTGCCAAGACATCCTCCAACATTCCAACTATGCTTCCCATGATATCTGAGCCACCTGCGGACTCCGGGTGAAGATACATCGTGACACGAGAACCGAAAAATTGAGAATTCGATTTTTGTAACCGAGAGATTAATCTCCCACTGTGGTCGCCAATTGTTGATGGGTGAAAACTACTCCCTGCAGAATTTGGTAATTTGGGGTGTGGATGAGGAATGAGTCTAAACCTTTCAACAAATGCACTCTTAGCGGTGAGTGCTTGTAGATTCGAGAGATCAATTGTGCAAGTCAGGCCTAAACCAAGAAATGGCCGTTCCGCACTTGTTTCGGTCACAAAATGAAGGAGATGGGGTTGATCTTAGGGAGGGAAGCGAAGAACGTGTTGAGATTGTGAATGTGTTGGCTTGCTTATGACTTGTAACAGAAAGATGAGCAAGCTTACGGTTGATGCAAGGTGCTCGAGTGTTTGAATACGGTTTGTATTAACACTTGGTTTCGTCATCGAACTTGTGTTGTTCTAGTTATTCCTTGTTGTTGGAAATAGGGCTGAGACCCTATTTATACAAGTCATTGAGCCTCATTCACGTTTCTCGTGGGAAGTGGAGGTAGTGGAATGATGGAGTAGTGGAGTTGTGTGTCGGTAACACACGACCAGCCTTGCCCACTTTCCCTGCTCATCTCTAACCGTCCATGACTTCCTAACACGTTCTTGTGATGGCGCGTTGCACGCCGCATCGCTGTAAACCTCCGGACCAATACCCCAGTAAGTATCCCCCAGTTTGTGACATGATTGATGTCTGGAATGTGGATCGTGGATCCACGAAAGATAGCATGTAATTTGAATAATGAATCAGTGTTATTCGTAAAGTCGATACTTGTGAAGTATCGTATTGTATTCTATGTGTATCTTGCATTACGGTGTGGTAAAGTGACGGGTAATGACTCCTCACTAACCAAATAACTCCCGACCGGGGTTGTATAACCAAGTTGGTGAGGTCGGATGACGAGATGATGTTTGAGACACTCATCCGCGACCGTGGATTGAAATTAGGTTTTTAAAGAGGTGCGCAAGCATCACTCTTTAGCTTGGTCGAAACCAAGCGTGGGAAGGATTTTGAGAGGACCGACCATACATGCGTGTTGACGGCATGATGGTGTAGGTGTCAGTATTCCGATTCCTCATGAAAGCGCTGACCTGGGCCACCTCGATTTGACCGTCAAAGAGGAGTGGTCGAGATTGTTTTGCGATAAGAGTTTGATACCGCAAGAAGCCGCGCGCCATACCCTTTTCCGGCGCGTTTTCCAAGACGACCTAGCTTGGTCGGTCTTGGCCGGCTGGTTTGGCGTGAAGACGGTAGGCCGATGTTCACGCCTATGTCTTACAGGTCTCATGAAAACGTGATCTAAGCCACCCAATTCGTCCCGGGTGAAGTTGAGTGGTCGAGATCGATTTGCAATTTGGGAAGTGTAGCCACGCATGTTTGAGCGGCGTTTTGGATTGGCCGGGCATGATATGCCTTGGCCGACCGCATGGAGAGGTAGATGGGCCCACGGTGGTCATGCCGGTATGACCGACATCTGATTTGATCTGTGACCCTCCATTCGTGCCGGAGAAGATGGACGCGTGATGGCTCGAACCCTAATTTTGGCTTTCAAAGCCGCACGACCATGCCATTTCGTGTGGACGATTGTGTTGTAACCAACCATGGTTGGTTTTGACCGATTGGTCAAGTGTGTAGGCGGTCACATGGTGATTGTGTCGACATGCTCCGGCCTTTTGAGTCTACATCTACACCCTCCATCTATACCTGCGAAGATGGATGGTTGAGATCATTTTGCGGCACATGTAATATGCCGCAAACCCTAATTTAGGTTTTCCGTCCATAATGCTTGGTACGGACGGTTTCTTGGCAAGCAAAGGCCAATAGTCGACCATGCGGGGTCGGCCGTGTGTATTCCATACCTCGCTTGGGGTGATGGAATTGATCCGGTCGTCCCAATCATGCTTGTGGAGTTGGATGATCGCGCGATCGGATCATATCCGGGACCGATATGGTCGGTGCATTGGGATGCTCAATCGGGCTAGTATAACACACCGAGAGGGGCTCAATCGGGCTAGTATAACACACCGAGAGGGGCTCAATCGGGCTAGTATAACACACCGAGAGGCTCGGGCTAGTATAACACACCGAGAATCAGCCTGTACGGGTATTTCGTACATGGTTTCATTATAGTGCTTGGAGGTTCGTGTTACTCAGAAGAGTAACACTCTACCGTCATGCCACACCGATAATGAGTACAGAAATACAAGGCGATATGAAATTCACGGGAAGGGATTGTTGCTACATGCTCCAACCTGGAGGAATTTCGTGTATTCACGTAATGGGATTGTTGCTACATGCTCCATTCTTGGTGAATTAAGTGAGGAGTATCCGTCACTTATAAATGGCTTTATCTTTTACAAGATGTCAGCGTATGAGCTTTCCGGTTATTTACAAATTTAACCTTAAACGAAAATCCACCATCAACAGTAGGATATTTGTAAAGAGAGCCACTGTATAATCGGAAGTCATGATAACTCTTCCTTTCTTACCGATTATAGGCTCAACCAAAATTTCAAAAAAAAAAAAGGATTTTTGCAAAATCTGATTTTGGGGCTACTCTATATTCGGTAGTTATATGAACTATTTTGACTACCGATTATGGTAGGATATTTGTAAAGAGAGCCACCTTGTATAATCGGAAGTCATGATAACTCTTCCTTTCTTACCGATTATAGGCTCAACCAAAATTCTAAAAAAAGGATTTTCGCAAAATCTCATTTTGGGGCTACTCTATATTCAGTAGTTATATGAACTATCTTGACTACCGATTATTGTAGGATATTTGCAAAGAGGTCTCTTTGTATAATCGGAAGTCATGATAACTCTTCCTTTCTTACCGATTATAGGCTCAACCAAAATTTCAAAAAAAAAAAAAGGATTTTTGCAAAATCGATGTTGGGGCTACTCTATATCGGTAGTTATATGAACTATTTTGACTACCGATTATGGTAGGATATTTGTAAAGAGACCCACTGTATAATCGGAAGTCATGATAACTCTTCCTTTCTTACCGATTATAGGCTCAACCAAAATTTCAAAAAAAAAAGGATTTTTGCAAAATCTGATTTTGGGGCTACTCTATATTCGGTAGTTATATGAACTATCTTGACTACCGATTATACAGTAGACCTCTTTGCAAATATCCTACAATAATCGGAAGTCATGATAACTCTTCCTTTCTTACCGATTATAGGCTCAAACAAAATTTCAAAAAAAAAAAAGGATTTTTGCAAAATCTGATTTTGGGGCTACTCTATATTCGGTAGTTATATGAACTATTTTGACTACCGATTATGGTAGGATATTTGTAAAGAGAGCCACTTTGTATAATCGGAGTCATGATAACTCTTCCTTTCTTACCGATTATAGGCTCAACCAAATTTTCAAAAAAAAGGATTTTTGCAAAATCTGATTTTGGAGCTACTCTATATTCGGTAGTTATATGAACTATTTTGACTACCGATTATGGTATGATATTTGTAAAGAGAGCCACTGTATAATCGGAAGTCATGATAACTCTTCCTTTCTTACCGATTATAGGCTCAACCAAAAAAAAAAGGATTTTTGCAAAAATCTGATTTTGGGGCTACTCTATATTCGGTAGTTATATGAACTATTTTGACTACCGATTATGGTAGGATATTTGTAAAGAGAGCCACTGTATAATCGGAAGTCATGATAACTCTTCCTTTCTTACCGATTATAGGCTCAACCAAAATTCTAAAAAAAAGGATTTTCGCAAAATCTCATTTTGGGGCTACTCTATATTCGGTAGTTATATGAACTATCTTGACTACCGATTATTGTAGGATATTTGCAAAGAGGTCTACTGTATAATCGGAAGTCATGATAACTCTTCCTTTCTTACCGATTATAGGCTCAACCAAAATTTCAAAAAAAAAAAAAAAGGATTTTTGCAAAATCTGATTTTGGGGCTACTCTATATTCGGTAGTTATATGAACTATTTTGACTACCGATTATGGTAGGATATTTGTAAAGAGAGCCACTGTATAATCGGAAGTCATGATAACTCTTCCTTTCTTACCGATTATAGGCTCAACCAAATTTCCAAAAAAAAAGGATTTTTGCAAAATCTCGATTTTGGGGCTACTCTATATTCGGTAGTTATATGAACTATTTTGACTACCGATTATGGTAGGATATTTGTAAAGAGACCCTTGTATAATCGGAAGTCATGATAACTCTTCCTTTCTTACCGATTATAGGCTCAACCAAAATTTCAAAAAAAAAAGGATTTTTGCAAAATCGATTTTGGGGCTACTCTATATTCGGTAGTTATATGAACTATCTTGACTACCGATTATTGTAGGATATTTGCAAAAGGGTCTCTTGTATAATCGGAAGTCATGATAACTCTTCCTTTCTTACCGATTATAGGCTCAACCAAAATTTCAAAAAAAAAAAAAAAGGATTTTTGCAAAATCTGATTTTGGGGCTACTCTATATTCGGTAGTTATATGAACTATTTTGACTACCGATTATTGTAGGATATTTGCAAAGAGGTCTACTGTATAATCGGAAGTCATGATAACTCTTCCTTTCTTACCGATTATAGGCTCAACCAAAATTTCAAAAAAAAAAAAAGGATTTTTGCAAAATCTGATTTTGGGGCTACTCTATATTCGGTAGTTATATGAACTATTTTGACTACCGATTATGGTAGGATATTTGTAAAGAGACCCACTGTATAATCGGAAGTCATGATAACACTTCCTTTCTTACCGATTATAGGCTCAACCAAAATTTCAAAAAAAAAAAAAAAGGATTTTTGCAAAAATCTCGATTTTGGGGCTACTCTATATTCGGTAGTTATATGAACTATTTTGACTACCGATTATGGTAGGATATTTGTAAAGAGAGCCACTGTATAATCGGAAGTCATGATAACTCTTCCTTTCTTACCGATTATAGGCTCAACCAAAATTTCAAAAAAAAAAAAGGATTTTTGCAAAATCTGATTTTGGGGCTACTCTATATTCGGTAGTTATATGAACTATTTTGACTACCGATTATGGTAGGATATTTGTAAAGACCCCTGTATAATCGGAAGTCATGATAACTCTTCCTTTCTTACCGATTATAGGCTCAACCAAAATTTCAAAAAAAAAAAAAAGGATTTTTGCAAAATCTCGATTTTGGGGCTACTCTATATTCGGTAGTTATATGAACTATCTTGACTACCGATTATTGTAGGATATTTGCAAAGAGGTCTCTTTGTATAATCGGAAGTCATGATAACTCTTCCTTTCTTACCGATTATAGGCTCAACCAAAATTTCAAAAAAAAAAAAAAGGATTTTTGCAAAAATCGATTTTGGGGCTACTCTATATTCGGTAGTTATATGAACTATTTTGACTACCGATTATTGTAGGATATTTGCAAAGAGGTCTCTTGTATAATCGGAAGTCATGATAACTCTTCCTTTCTTACCGATTATAGGCTCAACCAAAGCCAAAAAAAAAAAAAAAAAAAGGATTTTTGCAAAATCTCGATTTTGGGGCTACTCTATATTCGGTAGTTATATGAACTATTTTGACTTTACCGATTATGGTAGGATATTTGTAAAGAGAGCCACCGTATAATCGGAAGTCATGATAACTCTTCCTTTCTTACCGATTATAGGCTCAACCAAAATTCTAAAAAAGGATTTTCGCAAAATCTCATTTTGGGGCTACTCTATATTCGGTAGTTATATGAACTATCTTGACTACCGATTATGGTAGGATATTTGCAAAGAGGTCTCTTTGTATAATCGGAAGTCATGATAACTCTTCCTTTCTTACCGATTATAGGCTCAAACAAAATTTCAAAAAAAAAAAAAGGATTTTTTGCAAAATCTGGATTTTGGGGCTACTCTATATTCGGTAGTTATATGAACTATTTTGACTACCGATTATGGTAGGATATTTGTAAAGAGAGCCACTGTATAATCGGAAGTCATGATAACTCTTCCTTTCTTACCGATTATAGGCTCAACCAAAATTTCAAAAAAATAGGATTTTTGCAAAATCTGATTTTGGGGCTACTCTATATTCGGTAGTTATATGAACTATCTTGACTACCGATTATTGTAGGATATTTGCAAAGAGGTCTACTGTATAATCGGAAGTCATGATAACTCTTCCTTTCTTACCGATTATAGGCTCAACCAAAATTTCAAAAAAAAAAGGATTTTTGCAAAATCTGATTTTGGGGCTACTCTATATTCGGTAGTTATATGAACTATTTTGACTACCGATTATGGTAGGATATTTGTAAAGAGAGCCACCGTATAATCGGAAGTCATGATAACTCTTCCTTTCTTACCGATTATAGGCTCAACCAAAATTTCAAAAAAAAAAGGATTTTTGCAAAATCGATTTTGGGGCTACTCTATATTCGGTAGTTATATGAACTATTTTGACTACCGATTATGGTAGGATATTTGTAAAGAGAGCCACTGTATAATCGGAAGTCATGATAACTCTTCCTTTCTTACCGATTATAGGCTCAACCAAAATTTCAAAAAAAAAGGATTTTTGCAAAATCTGATTTTGGGGCTACTCTATATTCGGTAGTTATATGAACTATTTTGACTACCGATTATGGTAGGATATTTGTAAAGAGAGCCACTGTATAATCGGAAGTCATGATAACTCTTCCTTTCTTACCGATTATAGGCGCAACCAAAATTCTAAAAAAAAGGATTTTCGCAAAATCTCATTTTGGGGCTACTCTATATTCGGTAGTTATATGAACTATCTTGACTACCGATTATTGTAGGATATTTGCAAAGAGGTCTATTGTATAATCGGAAGTCATGATAACTCTTCCTTTCTTACCGATTATAGGCTCAACCAAAATTTCAAAAAAAAAAAGGATTTTTGCAAAATTGGATTTTGGGGCTACTCTATATTCGGTAGTTATATGAACTATTTTGACTACCGATTATGGTAGGATATTTGTAAAGAGAGCCACTGTATAATCGGAAGTCATGATAACTCTTCCTTTCTTACCGATTATAGGCTCAACCAAAATTTCAAAAAAAAAGGATTTTTGCAAAATTCGATTTTGGGGCTACTCTATATTCTAGTAGTTATATGAACTATTTTGACTACCGATTATGGTAGGATATTTGTAAAGAGACCCTTTGTATAATCGGAAGTCATGATAACTCTTCCTTTCTTACCGATTATAGGCTCAACCAAAATTTCAAAAAAAAAAGGATTTTTGCAAAATCTGATTTTGGGGCTACTCTATATTCGGTAGTTATATGAACTATCTTGACTACCGATTATTGTAGGATATTTGCAAAGAGGTCTACTGTATAATCGGAAGTCATGATAACTCTTCCTTTCTTACCGATTATAGGCTCAACCAAAATTTCAAAAAAAAAAAAAAGGATTTTTGCAAAATCTGATTTTGGGGCTACTCTATATTCGGTAGTTATATGAACTATTTTGACTACCGATTATTGTAGGATATTTGCAAAGAGGTCTACTGTATAATCGGAAGTCATGATAACTCTTCCTTTCTTACCGATTATAGGCTCAACCAAAATTTCAAAAAAAAAAAGGATTTTTGCAAAATCTGATTTTGGGGCTACTCTATATTCGGTAGTTATATGAACTATTTTGACTACCGATTATGGTAGGATATTTGTAAAGAGAGCCCTTTATAATCGGAAGTCATGATAACACTTCCTTTCTTACCGATTATAGGCTCAACCAAAATTTCAAAAAAAAAAAAAAAAAAAAAGGATTTTTGCAAAATCTGATTTTGGGGCTACTCTATATTCGGTAGTTATATGAACTATTTTGACTACCGATTATTGTAGGATATTTGTAAAGAGAGCCACTGTATAATCGGAAGTCATGATAACTCTTCCTTTCTTACCGATTATAGGCTCAACCAAAATTTCAAAAAAAAAAAAGGATTTTTGCAAAATCGATTTTGAGGCTACTCTATATTCGGTAGTTATATGAACTATTTTGACTACCGATTATGGTAGGATATTTGTAAAAGACCCACTGTATAATCGGAAGTCATGATAACTCTTCCTTTCTACCGATTATAGGCTCAACCAAAATTTCAAAAAAAAAAAAGGATTTTTGCAAAATCTCGATTTTGGGGCTACTCTATATTCGGTAGTTATATGAACTATCTTGACTACCGATTATTGTAGGATATTTGCAAAGAGGTCCTCCTGTATAATCGGAAGTCATGATAACTCTTCCTTTCTTACCGATTATAGGCTCAACCAAAATTTCAAAAAAAAAAAAAAAGGATTTTTGCAAAATCTGATTTTGGGGCTACTCTATATTCGGTAGTTATATGAACTATTTTGACTACCGATTATGGTAGGATATTTGTAAAGAGAGCCACTGTATAATCGGAAGTCATGATAACTCTTCCTTTCTTACCGATTATAGGCTCAACCAAAATTTCAAAAAAAAAAAGGATTTTTGCAAAATCTGATTTTGGGGCTACTCTATATTCGGTAGTTATATGAACTATTTTGACTACCGATTATGGTAGGATATTTGTAAAGAGAGCCACTGTATAATCGGAAGTCATGATAACTCTTCCTTTCTTACCGATTATAGGCTCAACCAAAATTCTAAAAAAAAGGATTTTCGCAAAATCTCATTTTGGGGCTACTCTATATTCGGGAGTTAAATAACCTAAATTCCCTACCGATTATGGTAGGATATTTGCCAAAGGTCTATAATCGGGAGTCAAGATAACTTTATTTACTACCGATTATAGGATAGTCAAAATTCAAAAGATAAAGGATTTTACTTTATATTCGGAAGTTATACAAACCAAATTTACTACCGATTGTTGATTAACTACCGATTGTATAGTTAGCTACCGATTGTAAAGGGTAGTTTGGGATTAAAAAAAAACGCCCCGAAAATAACCTACCGATTGTGAAATAACCTACCGATTATGACAGTTTTTGTCGTTTTGTGTCGCCCCTAATTCTTTTGGGGTCGCCCCTAAAGACCCCAGGTTCATTAAACACCAAGGCAACAACGGAAGTGTTACTCGAGTGACAATGGAAAGCAAAATTTTAACTGAGATAACAACGGTGGCCGGTAGGTTAGGTATAAGAGTGACAATACATGAGTTTCCAATCAAAATCTTTTCAAGCTCTTGTTTTCACCTTTGAAGACTTTAAGGTTTGGTTTAAAATAGCAAATTCAAATCATCAATCACCTCTTTTATCCCATCAAAAAGTGAAAAAAAATAATCCATCCCTTTCCTTTGACTAGGTCTTATGGAGATGCCGAGGCTCTTCCCAAGGCAAAAAACCGTGACCTAAACCCCTTCTTCCCGCTAGCCTTCCTTGGTCTATCGGAATCCCAACGAGAAGACTCCGGATACGGGCAACGGCTAGCCGTTCTCAAAAAGTGAAAAACGGGTAATGGGCGACCGTTTTAGGCTCAAAAAACGGATTATCATTGACCGTTTCCAATAAACGGATAATGATTAGCCGTTCAAAATAAGGGAAAACGGATTATGATTAATTGTTCCTTGACCTTTCTATAATAGTTTCACGGTAGCCAAATCATATATCATACAATAGCCATTGCTTCCTCCTTCTTCTTCTTTGCTGCTCTTCTCTTCGGCATCAGCTTCCAGCGACAAAAAATCAAGAGTTTTCCTAAAAATAAAGGTTCATTAGTTCTGGAAAATTCAATCAATTTGGTCACCATGAAATTCCTATCGTTGATTATATGTTCCATTTGTGAGATTACTTGGTTAATTTCATGAAAGGATAATAGGGTTTTCTTTATTTTAGATAATAATCATTAGGGTACTGCATGTTTTAATCTTTTAGGTTGTAATTTGTTTGTAAAAAAGAGAACTAAGGATACAGAATCATAATTCACAGGGTATTTTTCTTTTTAAGATGAATCTGGGGAATTGTTATATTATTGTAGCAATTCTTAATTCTTTTATACTTTCAGTTGAGATATCAAAATTAGGTTTGTAATACCTTCAATAGTTGCCACTGTAAATTTGTGCTAGCTTCTTTGAATTGTATAACTAGTGCACATAGTGGCAATTGGCATCATATAGGTTCCAGTCATTACTTTATGTTATTATTATTGTTAAAATAATTTGTCTGTTAAAGCTATTTTCTTCTTGATCGATAAAGATCATGTATGCAAATAACCAAGTTTCAGATTACTCGCATTTAGACTAGGTCTTTTTTCTTGACAAGTCAAGATGAATAAACGGACAATAATTATCCGTTTTTCGAAAACGGTTGATGGCTACCCGGTTTTTATGATGAGAACGGATAACCATTAGCCGTCCCTTGATTTTACCGAGAATTACCACTGAAGCTATGCTCTTCCCATGCTGATATGTAAAGGCATTTGGGAAGAGCTTGGGCATCTCCATAAGACCCGGTCTTATCGTTATGAAACAAATAATTAGACTATTGATACCCACTACTTTTTTCTATGGGCATACAAAAATAGTCCGATGTTGCATTGCTATCAAGCTGTTCCATAATTTGGGTTTTCTCTCTTTTTGTACTAGTGTTCTGCACGTGCAAGCTGGGTCCAAGTCTATCACTTTTGTCTGAGTTTACAAAGTTAATTTCAAATAAACTAAATTACTAATATATCCTTATATTATTTATTTCCCATCACTTGTATGGGCATGGATTAAGGGCAAAATGGTCCAACGAAATTCGCAACTTCATTGCTACAGTGCCTAAGGGATCTTCCCTTTATAATACAGAAAATGGGTCATATAGCCAAAAAGGTAATATTTCTGGGTCAAATGGACCGGTAGAAATATGGTCTGGGTCAAATGGACAGAAGAAGTTTTGGACGGAACTACCCTAACAAAAATCACAAAAACTGTCACGTTCTCCCTCTCCTCTACAAAACCACATTCTCCCTCTCTCTTCTATTGAAAACCACCAACGTTCTCTTCATCTTCTCACAAACCAGAAGAGGAACAATTTCCTCCAACGTTTCCCTACACCAAAAACCATTTAGAAATTGATTTCCTCCATCGCCTCTCCTAACAGTCAACGATGGAGATTCATCGAAACCTTCAGAAAATTAGTTTCCTCCACCGTCTGCTAGTTTCATCAACCTTCAACAGCGTCATGAAATTGTGTTTCATTAACCGTTTGTAAACACCATCAACAGTACTCTACAACATCAGAGGTTTCTAGGGCTTCAATCAATCTATCAGTTCAGTGAAGAATTAGGGTTTGAAATCAATTTGGAGAATCAGGGTTTCAAAATGTCTCCTAGAACTCGTAATTTTTCAATCCCTAAGTCTGAATTTCTCTTAGTTTCAGAATTGAATGGTTAATTGGTGGTTTTATTTTCATTTTAGTTGATTTTGATGATTTTATTTTTCATTTCAGTGGGTTTAATGAAACTCGCTTGCATCTGGTTATTTGAGTTTTTTTTTTGTTGAAATGGATTTGTTGAAGTGAGTTGTTGTCTTAACTCGCTTGAGGTTAGACTATAATGAGCGATTAAGACTAGATGAAAACCACTTGTCATCCGGGTTAAAATCGCTTAACTGGATGAAATTTGAGTGTAAAATCTGCAAACCAGTTTCATCCAGTTGTTGTAAAACCATTTTAGTTTCATTTCAGTGTAAAATACACCATCAACTCCATGTAGCCATGCTTCTCTTGTTATTTGTTTGTAGTATAGTTGTGAAATTTGAATAGATGTTACTCGGGTATACGCACTAAACTAGCATGAGTGCGAATATTAGGTTGTGATAATGAAACTGGTTTCATTTAAAGTAATGTTAGGATGTAACTTGTTGTCATCTAGCATTAACATGGGATGTAGTTGGTTTTGCATCTGTTGGTGTACCTAATGATTAGGTTGTAAAGAAACTGTGTTGGATGAAACTGGTTTATATTCAGAACAGTTGTATGTGCATTAAGGAAGACTAAATTTTGGAACTTCATTGAGGCGATCAAACAAGGAAAGGTGGGGAAGGTCGAATGTAGCAAAGCTCCAAGGGCGTTAGAGTTCATCATAAATTTTTTTGACCCGAATGAGTTAATATTCAAGATTGGTGATCAAGTTTTCAAGACCGATGCAAACCATTTTGCAGTTATGTTCAAAATGTAGAGAATACGTATGACAGAAGAAGATAGGAAACTTTATGGACCAAAGGAAGACCCTAGTTTGAAAACTTCTGCATTTTATACAAAGTATTTTCTGGAGCCAAAGAGAAGGGATGAAGAAAACAAGAAGAAGGAAGGTGAAAAGAAGGAAGAATGAGAGAAAAAGAAGAAAAAGACACACAAAGAGAAGAACGCTGGTGACAAATTGGAAAAGAAGTACATCCTTGAAGGCATAAATCTTTGTTATAAATGAAGAAGGCAAAGAAGAAGAGTTGGTGATATTGTTGTTGTTGTTCATGTTCTCGTACAATCTTCTTCATAAACACCGGAGGTATGTATGTCAACTACAAGTATTTGAACGCCTACGATCAATCGAAACCATTAATAGGGTCTCATGGCCGGATCTTATCCATGAGCATCTAATGCAAAGTGTCGCGGTCGTATGCAAGACACCTTACTCCATCAATGGTTCTGACTTTTATTTTCAAGTGAGCATCATCTTTTATCATCTTCTTTCTTTTGAATTTTTTTCTTACATTAAATGAATCATAATGTGGTGAGTATCATCTTGTATCTTTTGTTTTTGCAGTTATGGATTTTTGAGCAAATCAAAGACATTAATAGGAAAGATGACAGTGAAGCGTGGCCAAGGTTTGCAAGATGGGAATTGTATAAAGTGTCTAGCGAAATTGAGGGAAAACTTGAAACTCTTTCAAGCAATCAGGTAAAAATCTATCCATATTATAACTGGATGAAACCAGTTACATCTTCTATTTATTTAGTTTAGATTTGTTTTTAGAAATCTATCCCTATTATAACTGTGTCATTTGTGGATGAAACCCAGTTACATCATGTGTTATCATATGATGTAACCCAGTTACATCATGTGTTATCATTGTGTTATCATATGATGTAACCAGTTACATCCTGTTTTAACTGAAATGAGAAATATATGTTTACGTGTTTGCAGGTTGTTGATTTTGTTGCTAGCTGGAGTGAAGAGGAAAAACAGTTATGCTTGTTTGATGAGGAAGAAGAAAACAAAGATGAAGATGATATTTCAAAGTTGAAGAATGAACTCAAAGAGAAAGACAAGATTATCTCTCACTTGAATGCTGAGTTAGGAGCAAGAAATGAAGAGTTGGAAGCAAAGGATTTTGAGTTGGAAGCGAAGGGTAAGACAATCTCAGACTTGCAAAATCAAGTGGAAGCCTTGAAAGCGCAACTCAAGCCTCAACCGGAAAGTCCGCTAGCTTCACCTCTTGATATGGTTGTTCATACTAATTTTACACCCGATGACGCTAGCGACAACTTTTTCAATCTTAAAATCACTCAAGAGATGAACAAACCAGTGGGCCGGTCTTGTTCAGGTGATGCTAGCAAGGAAGGTGAAACCGATGTTATTCCTGATGGAGCCGTAAATCCAGATGCTCACGGAGAAGAACCGATAACACCAGGTCCTCCCAGCGAGAAATCATCGAGGAAGAAATTATCATTGCAGAACCTCGGCAGTCATGAATAAACTTGTAGAAATTGGATCGCTTGAGAAGAGAGTGAAGAACGTCTATAAAAGGAAGACAAAGGATTTTGGTCCGGAGTTTGTAACAGAAGCGGTTAAGCATGCAGTGAAGAAGCCGAAACAAGATAAGTTGAAGAAGTTAACAAAGAACAACAGGTTGTGGAAAAGTTACTTGCAAGACGGAGAAAGAGAAGCTGAAGAAAAGTTAATAAAGGATTACTTTTTAACTGGAAAATTGAGGTACGTACACGCATATTTTTGTTGGTAATTCTTTTTTCATTCTACAGCAAAGTGTATCTAGGATGTATCTAGTATCATAATGTTAGAAAATGAACCATGTGTGCTTGTATGAAATTGGATGAACTTGTTTAAATGCAGCGACTGCGTTTGGAAAAGCGATAGGGGCATACGTATCAATGGAGAACAAATCCAACAACTTTTTTTTCAATCAGCCATTGGAGAACACAATTTTGGAGTTCAAAATGGAAAAATGGAGACAAATGTTTCAATCTGGTGATGATACCAAAGGACACTTAAAGTCAATCTTTCTCAGCGCGTATGCATGGGTAAGTATCTTTCTTAGCGCGTTTGAACCTTCATTTTAGAATGAATGATCTAAGTTGTGCAATTTATCTTTAGGGTGATGTCATTGCGGGAGATGAGATGAAGGCTGCAAAGTATATATATGCTGAAGTGGAGAAAATTGATGTTGAAACGCATCACCTGTTCATCCCAATGATAAACGACAAAGAACATGTCACATTGCTTCACTTTGACATCCATGGCAGAACTTGGACACACTACAATTCTCTCCTAGGTTCGTCAAACTACTTGGAAGATGCTAAATTTATGGCAGAAAGAGTAGGTCGGCTCGTTGCCCTTCACTTAGGAAGCAATAGTATGGATGAAATTGTAGTTGATGTGAAATCATATTGTCCACGAGGGAGAAAGGTAGGTCCTTAACTCTTCGATCCGAGATTATAACATACAAGCGAAAAAAGTTTGAACTGACATTACATATTCATTTGTGTTGCAGTCCACAATTCTTTGATGTATGTTATCTACTACATGGAATGGGCAATGACAAATGGTTACTCCTTTGAATGCGAGAATATGATAGAGAAGATGAACACAAAAAGAGTCGAACTCAGATATGAAATCCTAAGTGATGAGAAAAGTTGCTGGAAAGTTTGATCTATTTAGGTTGTTTTTAAAAAATTATTAATGTAGGATACTCATTTGTGATCATTGGATCATTGCTAATTCAAAATACCTATTGATGTTTGTTAATTCAAAATACCTATTGATGTTTCTGAAAAATGCATATACTTTTATATTTGTGTTTGAATATGCGGATGAAAACCATTTTCACCCCGGAAAAAATTCCGAGAATATGCGGGGACGAAACTGGTTTCATCATGTATAAAACTATTTTTGAGTTTTGTCGGGTTATAGGTTGAAAATATTCTTTCTTAACAGAATATACATGATGAAACCCCGTTTCACCACGGCCAAAAATCTCTTTTTTTCCGAGAATATGCGGGATGAACCGAATTACATCCTAGCCTGTAAAAACTAATTGCATTCAAGTCAATGAAAAACCGAAAAAAGAATGTACAATGAAAACGAAAAGATTCATAATACAATTAAAAACCAACGAGAAGAATATAAGATATATGTTTTTATGAAGAAAAAAAAACAATTCAAATGTAAATACTAGTTGCAAAAATATAATTCCAGCTAAAAGAATCTTAAATGTGCAACAAGAGGCTGCAGAGAAGAATATACTAATAAAAGAAATCATAGTAAGACACTGCACAGAATGAGGAATGGAGATGTTCTTTAGCAGGTTCATTGTTGACGTTGCTTTTTTGCGGGAGGATGAGGACACGTCGTCTTGTTATGACGTGCCTTAGTATGGCAGTTACCGCACGTAATTGGTCTCGTGAAACTTGCACTTCCGGTGTTAGGAATACGCTTCTTCTTCGGCCTACCAGTTTTTTTTCCTAGGACAGTTGGTGGGTTCACAAGTCTTCCAGTAACAACATCAATAGGCTTGTCGTGATCAGGGATGGGCTTGATAGGACGATCATACGATGCACGGAAGCTGGAAATGCTGAAAACCGGATTAATGTACTCGTAAACATTGATCTTAGCTGAGACCATACAGGCAATAGCGTGATCACAAGGGAACTGCTCCATAAACCAAATCCTACAGCTGCAGTGAAACATCGCAATATTAACTGACATGCGAGTGCGTCCCATCGGCCTACTTCCCACTCCATGTCACTAGACTTGGTTATTTTCCATTGGGCACCAACACGAATGGAAGCCCGTACTTTTTCTCTAGCCTAGGACAAATGAATCCTTTATACGTCGCCCCCTTAGCCTTCCTTTTACTCATATCCGATCCATAATCTTAAGTCTAATCTAGTTAACTAATGTGGCAATAGGCATACCTTTCGCCTCCTAATCCAAGCATTGAATGACTCGTAATGTTTGAACACATGTAGCCATAATGACAACCTTCACAATGTGCATTGGACCAACATTCCACTGGAAGGTTACTCAAGAATTTGTGAAGACCATCGCATCCCATGTCTTTCAACTTTTGCATACCTTCGCGGAAGCCTTCATGCGTTGATAAATAGAAACATTGTTTGAACAAATCCATTACAGCACAATGCTCTGCCTTTCTCTTGTTGGTCTTACTGCGGACATTGTTCTTCAAGTGCTGGTAACAAAAACCATGATGGAAATGTGGAAAAACATCACGAATCCCTTGGATCAAACCTTCATGGCGATCCGAAATAATAGTTAGTACCCGAGGACCCAAGATAGTTTTCAATTTCTCCAAGAACCAATGCCAATTTTCAACAGTTTCACTTGAAACAATACCATATGCCACATGAAATATTCCTACAGAAAACACAAAAGAAATAAAAAAAAAAATCATTGAAACTGCTATTGCACAGAATGAAACCAGTTTCATTCTTTGATCTGACTTCACCAATTAAGGATGAAACTGGTTTAATGTATAATTTGACATCAAAAAAAATTCTGAATTTCTTTCAAATGAAACTAAACTATAAGACATACCATTATTCGCATTCTTCCCGGTAGCCGCCATAAGACAACCTCTAAATTTCCCAGTTAGGAAAGTAGCATCCAAGAACAATACCGGGAGACAATACTCGAAACCCGAGATGCAAGCATCAAATGCTAAGAAAGAAATCTTGAACTCGCCCCCTTCAATGACTAAATCAGCCCGACTACCTGGATCGTGTTTCTCCACGGCTTCACACCACCAAACCAAGTCGTGTGTATGACTTAGTGTCATTGCCATACAACTCCTTGAAACATAATTCTCTACCGGCATGCACTGATCATAGCTCAATGTTAAACCATAATCACTTTTGAAATCACCAACAATATCCCCGCATTTCTTGTTGGGATTACATTTGATCTGGTCAAATATTAAGCTCTTTACAAGTTCGCGAGTAATCTTGGATCATCCTTTGTTCCATAACTATAACCAAGACAACATGTATGTTCCCCATTATAGCTTTTGAGGTATAAATGGCCCTTCACATTCGGGAGGCTGCATGGAACCTCCAGTCACATTCCAATTCCTCCTTGTAAAGACACTCCACAAAGATACCGTCTGGATTACTCTTGACGACTCTTACCTTGCGACCAAAAAAGTGGTTATATTTTTCAACAACAAGATTTAGCCTCGTTTTCGTCCTCCATAAAAATCACGACCAACACCTTTTATAATGAACTCTCATTCAACCGCCTTGCAAGATCTTTTAATTGCCATCTTTCCATTGAATGCACGTTCTTGAGACATGGGAATATCTTGTGGCCGAACCAAGTTCTTGAGAAAGAAGGTACAAGTGATGATCTGGGCTATTGTCTTTACCTAAAAGCAACTCTGTCATTGTAGGTTTACGAGTAACTTTATTCTTCGGAAGATGACAAGGAATAACCAGCTGACTTGTGCCAGGGCATGAAACTGAAGGCAACTCACTCATTGTAGGTTTACGAGTAACTTTATTCTTCGGAAGATGACAAGGAATAACCAGCTGACTTGTGCCAGGGCATGAAACTGAAGGCAACTCACTCATTGTAGGTTCACGAACATAATCAGGAACACGAAGAGGAACACGTTCTAATAAACGAAGCTCCAAGAAACTCAACTGAAAAACATGACACATTGATATGACAGATTGAAGCTTCGCATCACTGTCAACAACCATGCTTCTTCCATCATTGTCAAATACAAACTGGATTGAGTCTGGCGAAATATAATTCCAATAAGAACACACATACAACTTCAACTCATCAATTGTTGACTTCGCATTAACGTGGTATGGACATGTATCGGGACCACGGATAACCACACAAAGAGTATGCTGAACCATCTACAAAAGGAAATATTTAAACAATGTAAATGAATATGGATGATATTCAATTGAACAAATTAAACAACCAGGATGACTAAAAACCAAATTCAACAACAATTGGTATAAAAATACAGGATGAAACTAATTTCATCCTGCTTTAAAAAACTGGAAAATCAATTGTGACACCCATATTCATCATGGCAACCAGTTAGGGTTTTCTTCTGAGCAAAAATTGTAAGCAAACTCTAATCAAACACACAGACATGATGATATTATACCAATTCCGTTCACTTCCAAAATAATGAAAAACTACAAATCACTTTAATCAATTTGGATTGCATCTATGTATTGTTTCAGCAGGTTTAAACTAAATTTACTTTGATGAACAATCAATCGATTGGATATAAACAAATAATCACGTTTACCAGCACCAACTAAAACCAAAAATTGGTTATTAGTAAAACCCTGGATAATCAAAATCAACAACTAAAACCAAAAATTGATAGAGAAACTTCAAAATCGACATACACAGATATGCATTACAAAGAATTAGACAAAAAAACGAAATCGAAATTGGATTAATTGAAACTTGAAACTTACTGATTTGCGTTACTGGATGTTGATGATATTAGATGACTTGAAAGTTGATTAATCTAAACTTCGATTCAACAATTGAAAACCACCATGATTGATCAACCAGATCTGAAAATAAGACGAGCTCTGAATTTATTCTCGAGACAATTCTACAAGTGAGGGACGAGCTGTGAGGGACGAGCTGAAAGAGAAATAAATTCTCTTTGAAAAGAAGGGTTTAAAAGGTTATGGGGTATTTTAGGTAAGATATATTTTTTTATCTTAATTTTCTGGGTGAAATATCCAAACTGGATATATAAACAATATATTTCTCAATTTTGGCTATATGAACAGTATCAAAAGCTAAGAATCTATTTCACCCAGGAAATTTCTGTTTTGGTCTTTTTGACCAATTTTGTGTTTATAATAGTAATAGATATGAAACAAATAAAGCTTGCATTGCTTCACTATATCTTGCTGGTGAAATAATGTCCTAAGATTGAATGATTTCATCGATGTGATTAGTCTAGCATCTTACGTTCAATTATGCAATACACTTTATCCAGTCCATACAAGCGTATATTCAAGCGGAAAATGGGTCATATGACCATAATACATAAAGTGCGGGAGTAATTGACTTGTAAAATATTGGCCTGGGTGAAAAAGACACAAAAAAATTTAGTCATATATACCCTTTACTTTAATTTTTATTATTTATCATATCCTTTTCTCTCTCCTATTTATTTTCTTTCTCCAATTTAAAATTAATCGCGAGAAAGGTCTTAACTTCCGAAATATAAATCGGATTTTAATAAAATTTATATTTTTGGAAAGGGCTCGAAAATCTCTACAAAACAAGATCCATTGTTGGTATGAAATTCGAAAAAAAAAAAAAAATTCAACACGGCCGAGAATACATTATGCACCCAGGTGCAACCTGACAAAAAAATAATTTTCTATGAAAATATGCATTATGCACCCAGGTGCAACTTGACCAAAATTTATTTCATATAAAATATGCATAAGAATATGCATTATGCACCCATGTGCAACCTGCCCAAATTCTATTTCATATAAAAACGGGTATTTTGCACTCGAGTGCATCATGTGTAATTGACAGACAAATATTAAAGAAAAAAAAAAGAAGAAGAATAACAAAAAATTCAAAAAAATAGGCATTATGCACCCAGGTGCAACCAGGCCAACATCTATTTCCTATAAAAATATGCATTATGCACTCGGGTGCATCTTGTGTATTTCATGAATAAATGTAGGTTTATCTTAGTAATCAGCGGAAATATATTATACACAACCAAAATCAATAGTTCAAGATCTCGAACAATAAATCCACCAGCATTACCATTACATTCACTATTAAAAGATCAACCAAAATCAAGTATTGTAGAAGAAAAAAAAAGAGGAACAACAGAAGTACACATTATGCACTTGGGTGCAACCAGGCCAAATTTTTATTTTTTTTGTCAGAATTCGTATTATGCACTCCGGTGCATCTTGTACACCCAAACTTTGTCCAAACTCCATCCAATTTGTGGCTCCAAAGACATACATCCCGCTCCAAAATTTCACGTCCAACAAGTACCCGCTTTATAATTCAATGAAGCTTTATTGTGCCCCTCTATTTTCCGACTCCCGTCGTCCGGAACTAGTAGTACCAGCTCGCTATTTTCGTTTCCTTTCTGCATTGTTTCTGCAAAATTGGTTTAGGCATTTTTACAAACACTCATGGTGTGCATCTCAACCTGCTTCGGGTCATGATAGAATGAGTTCATTAATGGGAGTTTGATAAAAAAAAAGTTTGATTTGTTAACCTTGAAAACAACACCTTCCCTGCAGCCATATAACAGATTCTCTGTGAAAGAGAACTTCGTCATATCATATACAAAAACATTCACCTACAGTACCCAACAACAACATCATCATATAATAATGTTCCCATTCATGTCACATTGTCACAAGTTCATATCATACCGTTCTTTAGCTTTAAAGTGTTGAGATCAAAATACGATCGAATATATATTTGTTTAACATTGATGACAATCATTTTTTCACTGAACATTTATCTCATCATATCATCACCACATCCATATAAGCCACCAGTAAAAGCATTACATCTTAGTTCATGAGCCAAGGATTACCTGATCACGCTTCAAGTAGTACATATATATCTCGAGATCAACTTTCAAAACCAACTTGTGAACTTCCATACGAAATAAATACTCCACTGGTCATGGTATTGGTGATGGTTCGCTAGAGTCAAAAACAGATACTCCATTAGTAATTAAGTTCGAATTAACATCACCCGTTTGCAATTTCAGAATAATTTCGATTTGGGGGTCGATCGCCAGTTTGAGATTAATTAAGGAACTCAAAATCAAACAGAAACAAAATCAAAATTGGACAAAAAAATAAGTTTTGATTGGATTGAACAAAACAAAATAAGATCAAAACACTACAATCAAGCTTACCGATTTCGATCTGATCAAATATTAGAGAAGAGTTTGGTTGTAAATCGAACGTCAATTTGATCAAAAAATTGAAGCTGGTGTTTGCCTCAGGTCTACATATCAGAATCAAGAATGAACATCGTCTTCTCTTTCTCTATGTCAATAGCGATATTAGTGTTTAAGGGCACAATGGTCAGTTGAAATCACGCTTTTCTACTCATGTGGGTATAATATCCAAATTGGGATAGTTAAAGAGTATCTTTTGGAATCCTGGTTATTTGACCGGATGTCATAGTTTACTTGTCTTTTTCACCCAGGAATTCAAATCCAAGGCCTAATTAACCAAAAAACTGTATACTCAAGGGCCTAGTAAAGAAAAGAGATGCTAGTTATTGATAATGAGTAGCCACACGTGTAGATTTGATAGATCAATGGAAAATCCACCTTGGACAGACATATATCCATGGATTTCATTCAATTTTGCAGGTAATATTCCTTTCATTATGACATACAATGCCAAAACCTAAGGACTTAATCCGTAGAATCTCCCCCCCTTAATGAGAGTAACATAATCTTAAGCTCCACTCTTTCTAGCCATCAGATTTCTGAGATTTAAAATTCAGCCGTCAGATCTGAATAACTTCCGAAAAATATTCCCGTGTGAACTACTTAGGGTAGCTATCAGATATCATTTACATTTATATCTCATCCGTTAGATTGAAAAGAGCTTCTATTAGATTTGCCAATTATTTTAGGGGTGTATTATAATTATAAACATGTATAAGGACCCGAAAATAAATACTGGACTACTTCTCACTTTTCTAAATCTTCTTTGCGGATCACACATTCAGTGATCGAATGTTACGAAATTTTAAGGTCAGGCATCCCCTGCAATTAGTGTAACACCTAAAATTTGATGACGTGCATCGCACGTGTACTCTCCTTGTCAAGGTTAAGCCCAGTAATGGTTGATTCCATGGGTTCCGAATTTCATTGGCTTGTCCGGTGAAAACCAATTGCTAGCCACCAATAGAATAGATTTTACTACTGGCTGAGTTATATCTAATCTAGATTCTAGCATAAGTATCTTTTCATTTTTAATATCCTCCAAACCAATATAAAATTAACCAAAATGCACCAATTGGTGTGCCCAAATGTTGCATTAAATGAGAGTTAAGGTACTTTCCATCTGACTCCCCTCCCCATCACGCAATGCATGATCCTCCCAAGTTAAGAGTTCACATACCCAAATTCATTACCAGTCTTTTTTATTACCACCATGGGAGTGTACTAATCACATCATGGGAAGTTAACTCTACGCATTAATTCATCGTCATTAGTTTCATTTATGAGCTCATGGTTAGAAGCAAATTTTGGAATCCAATGGCCTTATTGAATAGGAATAGTAAAAAAAAATTTGGCATTGTAATGTGTTGACTTGACTCTAGACTCTAGTTTTGGCAACCTTAGCTAGTGGTCCTGTTCAGTCAACTCACTTAAATATACATATAACATTTTGAAAATGTGAATGAAAATGCATGGACACAAAACTGGATTTTCCAATTTAAGTAATAGAATCTATAGCACTCTTCTTGTATATGTCTCTTTGAATTTCTATGTTTGGCAAGAGCAAAATTGTGTAAATCATGTGTAATGATGCAGTAATTTCTACGTTTGTACAAGAAAAGAAATTGATCATGACAGCTCCATGTTGCCCACTAAACTAAGTTTAGAGCAATTCACATTCATAAAAACCATCCGAAAGTAATTTCTAGGCTTGTACAAGAAGAAGAACTTGATCATGACAGCTCCATGTTGCTCACGATTGCAAACATTGCCCACTAAACTAAATTTAGAGCAATTCACATTCATAAAAAACCATCTGAAAGTAAACAAATACCGATAGCCTTTGTACTCCTTTTTTGATCAATTTATTCTTCTTTAACGATCTGGAAATTTGGTGAATTTTTTTTCCGTAGCAAACTCGAACTCTTAATCTAGTCTTAATAACGAAACATAATTACATTTTAAATGTGGATCACATTTTCATTCCCCCTCCCCGTGTATAACAAGTTAAAGTCAATATCCTAATTAACGCTTAATCAACCTGGCGAGATTGGGGTATATCCAGATTAATTGGAGTATACCTAATGAGACAAAACCTGGGTTATTTTGAAGTAAAACAGGACATCCCTTAACCATGTATTTTCTAATTGGCTAATATACCCTTGTTTAATTAACACTAAAAAAATCTGATTTGATTAATTAATTGAGTTTAGATTAATTAATTGAGTAGATTAAAACTTATGAATTTAAGTTATGAAATTTTGTTTTTGATTGAACTTATGTGGGAAGATTTTTGATGAAATTTTTTTGTTTTGAGAGTATCTTTTGCAACGGAAATGAAAGCACACTAACCAAACACTTCTAAAAAGGGGATTGCAAAGTTGTTGTATGAAATCACACTCAAAATTAAAGAAGAAATCAACACTTTCAATTATGAAATTATGAAAAGTCGGCAAGGTCGACGAATGAAGAAGATGCCGACTAACTTTGGTCGGCATGCTTATTTCTAAAAAACAATGCCGACTTGATTATTTTTGACACACAGGAGACTGTTGTAAATGCTTCACTAGTCCGCATCTTATTGATTTCTTACATTGCCGGCTAACTTATAGTCGGCAAGGTCGACAAAAAAAAAAAAACCCTGCCGACTGTAGGATTTTTGACATACAGAGAAAGGTGTTACAAATGCATGATTAGTCGGCAAGGTATTAATTCCATAACCTGCAGACTATAGTATAGTCGGCAAGGTACAAGGATGAATACCGTGACGACCCTGTAAATGCTAATTTCATAAATGAAAAGTCGGCACGATATTCAACCTAGGAAGATAACGACTAATACTAGTTGGCAAGGTAGACAAAAAAATACTCTGCCGGCTAATACTAGTCGGCAAGGTACACAAAAAAATACCCTGCCCGACTTTTTATAAAAATGTGGAATCATACGGGATTTGAGATTGGGTATGATTTTGTACCCAATCTCAAATCCCGTAGCCACATTTCTTCTTCTTTTTATAGTTTCGTTTTGATTTTTGATTTCATGACATTGGGTTAGAGTTTTGAAGATAAATTTTGAAAATTATTTGGGTTATCAGTCGGTAGGGTATTAATAGTAAGGGTAATTTGATCTTTTAACATCTTTTAGACACCCCTTAGCACACTACCTTGGATGGGAATAAAATGGGTATACCCTAATTAATCTAAGTATACCCCAATCTCATCAGGTTAATCAGTGGTGTGTGCTTACATTTCTAAGTTGCAAAATTACCTGGCTTGATTGGGGTATACCCAGATTAATTGGGGTATACCCATTTTGTTCCCATCCAAAGGAGTGTGCTAAGGGGTGTCTAAAAGGTGTTAAAAGACCAAATTGCCCATACTAAAAAAAAACCTTGCCGGCCAAAACATATAAAAAAAAAAAAAAAATCAAAATCTTTCTTCTACACTCTAACTATACATGTGAAATCAAAAAAAAAAAAAAAAAAAACGAAGAATCAAAACGAACCAAAAGTCGGCAGGGTATTTTTTGTCGACCTTGCCGACCAAAATATAGTCGGCAGGGTATAAGGTTGAATAACATGCCGACTTTTCATCTCTAAATTTAGCAATTACAGGGTCGGCAAGATATCCATATCTATATCTTGCCGACTTTTCATAACATCCATGGCGACGACTGTAAATTTTTTCTACAGGCGGGGTATTTTTGAAGACCTTGCCGACTTATTTTTGGGTATTTTCTCAACAGATCACGGGTTTTTTTGTAGACCTTGCCGACTAATATTTTTCAATAGCCCTCTCCGTGTGTCAAAAAAAAATAAAGTCGGCATGTTCTTCATTTAAATACCTTGCAGACTTATACTAGACCTTGAGAGGTTTTTCAACCGCCGTCGGGTATTTTTCACCAGCCCGCCGGGTTTTTTGTAGACCTTGCCGACTAACCTTTGGTGTCAAAAAAAAATAAAGTCGGCATGTTCTTCATTTAAATACCTTGCCGGCTAAAATTGGTCGGCATTTTATTAAAACGTATACCATCTTAGGCTAAATATAGTTCTTTATATTTTAAATTTTCTACTTAACACCTTCTTCAAACGTCGACCTTGCCGACCTTTGACATTTTCGAAAACCCATTTTTTTGATCGAAATCGAACTCATAAGACGGATTAAAGGTTTAACCTCTTTGAATTTTCATTTTCAAAAGTTTTAATCTAAACTCAATTAATTAAGCTAATCATATTTTTTAGTGTTAATTAAACTAGGGCATATTAGCCATTTTGAAAATACAAGGTTAAGGGGTGGCTTAGCTTTACTTCAAAATGACCCTATTTTGTCTTATTGGGTATACCCCAATTAGTTTGGGTATACCCCAATCACGCCAGGATTTTTTAGGGGACTACTATTTCTTTTTTGGATGAATATTTGAAGTAAATTTAAATCACCCCTTATCCATATATTTATTTTAGTACCAAATGTACCCTTTCTAATTAAGTTAGTGTAATGATTAGTGAGTTAATTAATGATTATTGAGATTAAATTAATAAGTTGATTTTTTTCAAAAGAAGAATTATTGAGAGGGAGAAGAAGAAGATGAAGATGATAATAAAGATGAGGGTTTTGGAAGAAAAAAATTACATCTTTTTCTTTAAGAGCCACAACAAGAGTACGATGTTTTGGGTATTCACGGATACTTCAAATTTAGTTAATGGTGCTTGAATTGGCCAAAACATTCCTAAAAATGAATAATTTACAAATTGATTTCGGTTTGGTTATAAAAGTTCTGAAAACTATATTATGTTTTACTCTAACACATACAAGCTACGACATCCGAAGAACAGTAGCCGAACTCATTTATGGCCTTTAATGGAGTTTTTCTTTCAGAAAAGTTCGGTTAGGAGAAGAAAATTGCGACGTAACCGAACTAGGAGTTTGGCTAGGAAAAAAATTGCGGCGTGAGGACCGAACTCAATATATAGGTTTTTGGAGAAAAGTTCGGTTAGGAGAAAAAAATTGTGGCGAACCGAACTTTTTGCGTTATAAAACGTAACCAAACCAAAAAGTTCAATTAAGGACATTTTTTGCGACGAAACCAAACTTTTCTGTTAAAAAAAAATCTCCATTAAAGTTGAGTTCGGCTAGTTCGACAAAGTTTTTCACATAATTCCTAGACGAACTTCTCTTTGCAACTTCCCTTTTCAACTCATTTTGATGATTAATTCTCATTTTTCCAACAAAAAAACGAATGACAAGTAATGGGCTTGTGAGAATATCTTTGTTAATGATTTAAATTAAGTTATATATATATATATATATATATATATATAGAGGTGGTGGTGGTAGTCAGAGGTGGTACGTGATGGTCGGTGGTGGTGGGCGGCGGTGGTGGTTATATATATAGGTGGTTATTAGGTTTGTTTTAAATTAAATTATGTTAAGGGTAGGTTAGTCATTTCCAGACTTTAGGACACCCCTTATAATTATAGGGTGATATTCTTATCAAATAGTAGCCCCCCTCTAAAATTGAATAGTGCCCAAAAAACAGTTCTTCATTTATAAAAGGGAAAATTAGCCTAGCATTTTTAGGGGCCACCCAAAAAGAATTAGGGGCCAACAATAAGACAAAATAGGGTCACCCAAACGTAAATTGAAGCTAGCCCTTATCTCGCGTATTTCGTAATGGCAAAATTGCCCTTCCACAATCGGTAGTTTAACTACATGTGTTACTTTAACCTCCAAATATACTCAATTTTCGAATTTTGGTACTACCATAATCGGCCCCAAAATGGGATTTTGTCAAAATTTTAAAATTTTCGAACTTTGGTACTACCATAATCGGTAGTAAAGTGTGTTACTTTAACCTCCGAATATACTCAATTTTCGAATTTTAATACTACCATAATCGGTAGTAAATTTAACTTCCGAATGTATATTGGCCCCAAAATGAGATTTTGCCAAAATTCTAAAACTTTCGAACTTTGATACTACCATAATCGGTAGTAAAGTGTGTTACTTTAACCTCCGAATATACTCAATTTTCGAATTTTAGTACTACCATAATCGGTAGTAAATTTAACTTCCGAATGTATATTGGCCCCAAAATGAGATTTTGCCAAAATTCTAAAAATTTTGAACTTCGGTACTACCATAATCGGTAGTAAAGTGTGTTACTTTAACCTCCAAATATACTCAATTTTTGAATTTTAGCACTACCATAATCGGTAGTAAATTAACTTTCGAATGTATATTGGCCCCAAAATGTGATTTTACCAAAATCCTAAAATTTTCGAACTTTGGTACTACCATAATCGGTAGTAAAGTGTGTTACTTTAACCTTCGAATATACTCAATTTTCTAATTTTAATACTACCATAATATGTAGTAAATTTAACTTCCGAATGTATATTGGCCCTAAAATGTGATTTTGCCAAAATCCTAACATTTTCGAACTTTGGTACTACCATAATCGGTAGTAAATTGTGTTAATAAGTGATGCTTATTATCTACCGATTGTGTTCATGCCCCAAATTCAAAATTTCAAAACTTAATAAAATTTTGAAATTTTCTACTTTCACAATCGGTAATTTATGGTGTTCATTATCTACCGATTGTGCGTAACTTTTAGTAAAGAGAAATTGAATTTTTTGAATAAAAAATAATCGGTAGATAACGATCAATTTACCTACCATTATGGTTGATGTTCTTAAGAAATGATGAACATCAACCATAATCGGTAGGTAAAGTATATTATTATCTACCGATTATGTTTCTGCTACTGTAAATCCAAGAACATCAACCATAATCGGTAGGTAAATAGGTTGTTATCTACCGATTATGTTTCTGCTGCTGTAAATCCAAGAAAATTTTCGGGTCAAATTTTTGATTTCAAGTAATCAAATCCTAATTTTGAATCACAACTACTATCATCTACAGTAGAAACTCTTTTAATTAATACTCGATTATTTAATAAACTCTCTTAAATAATATTTTTGGCCGGTCCCGAGTCGGGGACAACGTGCCAAATTAATAATTCGTTAAAATTATAAGATAATACTTTTTTGATTACCTATATAGGCCCCATATGAAATATAAATTAATAATGCATTATATATATTCAATACATTAGTGATTTACGAAGACTTTTTGAAAAATGATTTAATTGTCTTCTGTTTTTTGCTAAAATCAATATCGCATTGAATTTCATCTCTAATTTTTGTTATCATTGTAAGAATTTTTGGTGTTGTTTTCTCATAGCTCAGCAAGAAATTATTCAATGTGATTGCCTCTTTAATAGCCTCGTTTCGTGAAGGGGTCTCTATCGTAGAACTTTCATCATCTTCTTCCACATCTTTATCAGTTCCCATATCGTTCTCGATTATTTCTTCATCGGTTAACAACTGTGTAACTTCATTTTCTTCCGGATAATTTAGGACATCTTCGATATTCATTGAATTGCGATAGCCCAACTTCTCGATCAAATTTTGCAAGTCTTGAGTGATTTCACTTTCTGTATGTTCATCCAAATTGTCTAAACTTGTGTTTAGATAGGAAATAAAAAATATGATTGGATATTGTGTTTATAAAAATATGATTTGATATTGATACTATATTTATATATGAAATATAAAAGATATGATATGGTATTTTGTTTGTATAAAAACTAATTATTTGATATGAAATTTATCTATAAGTTAATAAAGTATTAATTAATATATAAATTATAATAATTATTAATTTATCGGTTAATTAATATCTCGCTTAATTAATAAATTTTGATGGTCCCGACAACATTAATTTATAGAGTTTCTACTGTATTCGTTTTGTTTGTTTAGCTCCCTTTTTTTTGATATTATATGTTTAAACTTCAAGGTTAATGAATTTTGGGTTTTAATTTTAAACAATTAATCATAACATTTGTTTGATCGACGATCTTTGTTTTCAATCAAAATTAAAATGATGAATTTTTTTTTCTTCAATGGGTAGAAAAGAGAAGAAGAAGAAGAGGAATATATGATTATGAAAATAAAGGATATTGGTTTAGATTTAGTATAAAGGTGAAGGACAATATATACAATTTCCTATTTTTAAGACACCCCTTAACCCCCTTCAATGGATGGGAATAAAAAGATGGCCCCTTATTCCTTTTGAGTGGCCCCTAAAAATGCTAGGAAAATTAGGCTAAGGCCCAACCCATGGATAATCCATAATATGAGGCCCTTAATTAAAAGAAGTTTAAATCTAGGCCCCAAATTATTAAAAGTCGTTGATACCCTTATGCATATTGTCAAGCCCATAATTAAATAAAATTTAAATTTAGGCCCAAATTTATTAAAATATAGTGTGATGATGTTCCAACCACCTCCGACCACCACAGCCACCTCCGACCACCACCGTCACCCCACCTCCGACCACCACCGCCACAAAAAAACCTCCGACCACCAACGCCAGCCACCTCCGACCAGCCACCGTCAACCACCACCGTCAAACCACCTCCGACCACCACCGTCAGCCACCTCCGACCACCGCCGCCACCAACCACCGCCGCCACCAACTACCACAACCACCAACCACCACCGAAAACCACCACCCACCACCTCCGACCACCACCACCGCCACCAGCCACCTCCGACCACCACTTCCACTGACAACCCCTGCCAACCACCTCCCGCCACCACCGCCAACATATGGCATGTGTATCCAGAAGTTACACATGCATATGACATGTGTAACGCAAAGTTACACTTGTATATAGATGTGTGCTCAGTAGTTACACATGTGTACGCAGAAGTTACACATGTGTATGGCATGTGTAACTACAAGTTACACATGCATATATGTGTACTTATTAGTTATACAACAAAACTACACATAGAAAATACATATATTACTTTAATATTTCATTTACAATAATTTGTTTGTTTATCAATAATATTAATTACTTGTTATTCACAACAAACGAGTCAAAAAACTAGATATGTAAAACGAAATCCTCGAAATAAGCCGCTATATCTTAGAAATAAAACACGATATCCTACAATAGAAATGTTCTCTTCCCTTCTTGTCTTCCTCGATTACAAAATGCTTGGATATCTGAAAGAAAATAAACACCCATGGGATTAGGTTGGGATGAAGAAGAAAAAAACAGAATTTGTAGAGCATATGCCATGTAAAAAACTTAAAGTAATCAGAAAAAAAACTATGAAGAGAGATGTGTAATCAGAAATTATACATGCATGTAACTTATGTAACAGTAAGTTACACATGCATCCGACAACTAGTGTAACGAAGAACGAGTTAAAGAAGGGAGATAACTAAGGAAAGAGATAACTTAAAGCCAGCAAACATCATCAAGAAACATCATCAATCACATTTTTCAATCACTAAAACCCATTTTGAAAAGTTACATATTCAATCGGTATATGTAAGTAAAAGTTCACCCAATAACGAAGCTAGACAACACATCTAATTCGCATGTGTAACTAGAAATCGAAGAAAATCATACACAAGGCTAGCAAGAGCAATGAGAAATGAAGAGTTTAGCTTGTGTAACTAGAAGTTACACATCTAATTAGCATGTGTAACTAGAAATTACACATCTATTTAGCTTGTGTAACTAGAAATTACACATCTATTTACCTAACATCTAGGTTAAACAATTTAAACAAGAATGGAAAGGCACAAAAAAAAAATATGAAAGCAACTAGTTCATTTCAAAAAAATGAAAGCAACTAAGCTAAGTTCATTTCAAAAAAATAGAAAGAAACTAAGCACAAAAAATATATGAAAGCAAATTAATTCATTTCAAAAATGAAAGAAACTAAGCTGTCTTGCAGTGCACTGACCTTGAAAAGATAAAATACTATATCATGATAATTGCCAACGTTCAACCCTTACCTGTTCTTTATCCAAGCAAGTTTGGAATTGCATAATCCTTTTCTCAACCTCGACAACAAGCAGTCCCCTTTGAAGGCGAGTCATCCTTCCTCTACCTTCAGCTCGTTTGTCCTAAAAAGATATTAGATAAAATGAGAAAATGCATACCACACCAGAACAATGCAATGATAGCAGTCCAAATCAATTACTGCCTGTCATCTGAATGAAAACAATAAACTTGACAGTGTAAAAAGCATGTGCTGCATTAAAAGATAGCCATGATACATAAAAAAACTACTCGGAATAAATATACTAATTGCTATAGCACAATAACCAGTTTAAGGGCTCCTTAGCATTTTTGGTCATATTCCTCATGATTCTGCATTGTACATTTGGTAAACAATGATACACATACAGTACCACACTTGAAGTGCCGTTTTTTTACTAGTACACAAAAAAAAAAAAGGAAACTAGATAAATAAGCAACTAAGTTAAGCATGGTGAAACAATGTACGTTAGCACATAGCTCTGCAGCATTGCTTCATCATTAAGCTGAAAAAAACTAATCATGACATCCACTTAGCATGTGTAACTCACAGTTACGTATCCAATTAGCATGTGTAACTCGGAGTTACACATCTAATTATCAAGTGTAACTAGAAGTTACACATATAATCAGCATGTGTAACTAGTATCTGCAGCTTTCTGAAATAATGTTTCAGTTATAAAAACAAAAGTTATGATATGTATCAAATATCAAACTGATTCTTACTAGGGGAAATAGAAACTAGTAATAGTTAGGAACCACTTGGGGTGGTATGTCAAGGTATGCTGCTAGATCTGGAGCCAGCAAACCTTTCTCTGGACCCGGTGACATATAATGAGTTCTCCAGTCAATATCGAGTTTCTTACAAGATTCTCATGCATTTATTGAATAGATTCTCATATATATGCGAGGGTTAGTTTTGGTACTTTAGTTCTTTTTTTATACAAAGCATACAACAGTTACACATACATATTCACATGTAAAGCTGAAACATACAAAACCTTATTCATTTGTATATATATAAAGCATACGCATGAGCTCGAGCTTTAACCGTGCTCTATTAATAACATAAGAAAAACGAATTATGATATTTCCAGTGACTAAACTAGTAGCATATATTTTTTATTAAGAAGCAACAACTACGTCAAACTACATCACAACCGAACATACCAAACCATGCAAATTAACAAAATGACTAAACTAGTTGTTTTCCATCTCAATGTATATCTAAGTTGTCTGTTTTCAAATATCTATTTACCAAACTAGTTGTTAAAATTGATAAGAATTACAAGGAAGGAGACAAACAATCATACCAATTGTATTTTGCAATATCTACCTACCAAACTAGTTGTTAAAATTGATAAGAATTGCCAAGGAAGGAGACAAACAATCATACCAATTGGTAAGAATTACCAAAGATGCAGAAGTCATAATCCTGTGTATGTTGGGATCTCAACCAAGTAACTGTCCATAATATTCTCCATCTGCAGGAAGTCAATGTTCCCAATCATTCATCAAAATTTGTGCAGTTTCATCACACACAGAGAATAACAGCTAATCTTCTTTGTCACACCATTTGCTTCAGCAACATTCCATAATCATCAATTGAAGTTTTGGTACAGGAACTTTGAGAACTCATTCTAAAAAATCCAAGCAAGTTTTTACTTTATCAGTTATCGAAAATCATAGGCTAAAACCTTATTTCTTCATAGAAATTACAGGAACAAACAATATTCAATAATTCCAATAAAGCTATAACAATCATATTGGAATAATGGAAGTTCCAGATTAGAGCGAAACATGAAAGTAACTCAAACTCGAAAAATTTAGAGGGGTAATAAAGATTAAGATGCACCGATTACTAATTTTAATTTAGATTTACAATCAGGAAAACGAATTGAAAGATAAATCAAACCTGAATCACAAACTCTACAAATTATTTGTGATTTTTTTTTATCTCAAATCGAAGATAAAGATGAGATGATTACAAATCGAATTGAAAACTTGATCAGAAATAATTGTTCTTATAGGTTTTTGAAACCATAAATTGATTTTCAAAACAAAATTAAGACTGAATCAAAAGACAAATATAGTTTATGAGGAAAACTTATCTGATTTGTTAGATTTGTTGATGAAATTAATCTGAAATTGTTGAGATTCGATATTAATCTTCCAATTTTCTTCTCCGATTTGATTTTCTTTGTTTTTTCTTTGATTCATATTTCTTCTTCGTTTCGGCAGAGCTGCAGGGAGAAACGAAACCGAATGAAAATGAAATCTAATGAAATTAAAAGAACCGTGAAGAAGAGGAAAGAAGAAATTGATGGGATGAAACAATAACTAGTTATAGAATACAGAGAATCGATTGTAACTGATAGGGAAGAAAGAAAACCCTAAGAGAATCGTTGCAGCTCTGATCTGAGATTCAATCTAAAACCAAAAATGATTGATTGATTTTGTTCTTCTGTAATAAGTAAACGTCATCAGCGGAGATCGATGGAGCGAGAATCGTTTTCTTGCTCTCTGCATTCATTTTATTACGGTTTGATGAAACAACCCTAATTTTCTTCAGAGCAGAGATGAGAGAGAAGTGAGAGAAAGTGAAAATGAAAATGAAACTTATAGCCTATTTCATTAGGTATATATAGTAAAGGGCATTTTTGGTATTACGAATTTCCCCCAAACCCTAAACTTTATTACCAAGCCCTGAAATCTAAAGTTCTGGGCCTAGAAATATTAAAAAGTGAAAGTATGGAGTTGATAGGGGAGGATCCATTTAGTGGGGCTTCTATATATTGAACCCATATAGTAGGGGTTCTAGTATTTTTCGCTTTATAAAAAAAGAACCCATTACTCGTTGTTTTCACTAACCTTTCACTAGACACCATTAAGTTTGTGGGCTCCAAAGTTTTCGAGTTAATGGGTAAAACATTTACGAACTGGTGCCTGTATATATGTATATGCACGGCAAAGAACTTTTTTACACCATTAGCAGAAAAACTTTTTATACTATATCTTTTCTAAAGTGTGTGAAAAACAAAAACATTGTGCACCTACCTTAACAGCTAATGACCACGAAGCAAGTCTTGACATTGCTCAAATGACTAGGTGCCAAGGCCCCAAGACCCCGGTAGCTGGTTACTGACAGCTGAGGATCCTCTTGTCACCTATGTCGTTGCTTACTTTTTGTTTTTGTTTTTGAAGCATGAAATTTATTAATCTACTAAAGGCTATTACATGAGGGTATTCGATACCCGAAAATTCGAATATAATTGGATCGTAATGCCAAGAAATTATGAAAACATTATATTGGAGCGAAAGGTGAATATCAATCTCTAGATTAGAATCGCAGTTGGGGTAGATGGGGCAGATGTTTTAGTTGGTGGGGTGGATTTGGATGAGGTTGTCGAAGGTTCGTAGGCCTTCGACGAATGATTTCCACAGGAAAAGTTGTATGTTTGATGGACATGGCTGAGTCCATAAGAACTTGGTTGGTGGTGATGGGTGTTGATACAATTGATCCGAGATCGAGATTCCTTTGTACCCAGTTGTTGTGGAGAACGACACAACCGGTAATTGTCTACCTCCCTGTTTTCTAGCTTTATCCATAGTTTCAACCTAAATCTTTAGCTTTGAATCTGGCTTTAAGTATCTTCCAATCTCTGCCATAGATTTAGTGCTAAACTAGCAGTGCTATTACAAATGTTACAAAAAATGATACACAAATACAAGCGTTGTAACTATTAAGTTACTACTGCTAATAAGCTACTAAAAGATATGAAACTGAAAAAAGGAACAAAAGGAATTACAGACCTAACCAAGACTAACTAAAGAAATTTAAAAGGGGGATAATAACTTTGTTGAAACAGTAAAATACAATGAAACTGATAAAAGCTGTCAAGTAGAGATGTCGAATTCACCGGCCCATTCTCAAACCAAATTGGCTTTGAGCTTGCTGCTGTGATACAGAGAATCGAAGAAGCTGCGAACCATTCCATGGAATGTAGCAATCAAAGTTCCAACAGTATTGATGTTGAAAATTCTGCTTGGTGTGATGAGTAAGTCACCTTGGTCAAGACTCACATATTGATATAATATTCTTGTAATGGAGCAAGGCGAGGAGACATCGAGTACGGGTTGTTACAAGCTTCACTAAAAAAATGCATCAGTCTGGCAGATATTGTGAAGCTGTAAGTAAGTTATTGTCAATCCAGCTGAAGTTGGGGATTGAATTCTTATGGCTGAGGATCTTGCTTATAGGTGCGGAAGAGGTAAAATGATGAATCATGATGCTGACTTCATTGATTGCATAGGCTCAAACTCAATACTGTTATCTCAGAGACGAAATAAGATAAACCCAATCATAAATTGTCTTCAAAAACCTACAAGGAATTCTAACAAGGATCCTTTGTAGAAAATACTAACAAACAAAAGGACCCAACCAAACCTTAGCAAACAAATCTAAATTCCAAAACCACATTGAACAAGCAACTTGAAAAAACACCACCAACAAAAATAAACCAATTTTTTTTGTTTTTTTTGTTTTTGAAAATAACCTGGTCTGGCGGTTTGAGAATAATGCCTTTCTACTTTCAGAATAAAATAATAAAGGTAAAGACACGTGAAAACAGAGGGCTTCACTAGCCCAAGAAAGGAAATAAACTACAATAATTACACACAATTGCTAAACCAGATTACATACTATGCAAAAAGAAAAAACGGATTGAGAAAAGAAATTCAAAAACAAAAGAAATTTTACAGATCAAGGTTTGATGAAATAGTTAGAAAACTTTTGGTTTATTCTTAGATATAAGTCTCGAAAACAAATGGTCTCATAGGGTTTAAGGAATCAGAAAGCTAAATACGAAAGTCTATGGGCATAACAACATAAGAATTTTGCTTAATGGATAGATTTAACACCATGATATAAACTCTTAGGTATAAGGATAGAAGCCAAAAAATAATTCTTATATTTTTTCCCGATGTGGTGATGGTTCCAATCTGAAATATTACCTCAAATTGTAAGGGTGAATTGATAATTGCAGCTGGAAATCTTGGCTGAATAGGTTGTCGATGAAGATTATAACCGAGTAAAACTCCGATGAAAACCAGAACCCATCAGGCAAAACTAAGATGAATAAAATCTCCAAAAATAAAGTTGGGTATCACAAGTTAGCAAGCAAGCGACCTAAATGAGTTTGAAGGGACGGTGAATCGATGATTTAGCCGATGAGGTCTGCTAAACCCATAGCGGTTGAATTAGGGTTTTGAAAATGATGGTGAAGATTGAATGGGTGCGGTTTACTTTCTCTGATTTGTGTTCTAGACAGTTAAAACTAATTTGATATTTGGGGATTAAAATTTTATACTGCTCAGATCTAAGAAGATCTGAGCAGATAAGGTTGCCGGAAAGAAATTTTCCTCCTGCCGAAAATCGTCTATATAGAGAGGAGAGAGGTTTTCACAGATCGTACCATTGCTTACTGATGGTGCCCAAGGTCATATATTTGGAAAACATTTCCTATTATTAGGAAGATGTTCTATTTCATTCTATTCTTCCATGAACCCTGTTACAACTGCATAAGGTAGATTGATAAGTGTTTGTGCAAAATTAATTATCTCAACAATCTTCGAGATGTGTATAAGATGATTAAATCATCGTCGTTGCTTCAATTCTTCAAAAATTGTAGATGAATTTATGGGGTACCTGCAAAGATACTCCGATGCTAAAGTCAGAAAGTGTTCTAAGCAGGTGAATTAATAGAAATTGTATACCTTTTGAGTTGGATTTCAGCCTTTATTTATAGGTAGAAACCAAATCTAGTTGTAGCTATCAAATAACCATCTATTTTTTAAATAACCACGTGGATTTGTATTTATCCTGGAAGACCCATTCCCATCTTCTCCATATTTTATATTTAGCTTAAAAGATCCATGTCTATCTTGGAAGATCCATATCTATCTTCCCAAGATTTGTATTTATCTTAGAAGATCCTTGTGTGTCTTCTCAAAATTTGTGTGCATCTTGGAAGATTCATGTCTATCTTCTCAAGATTTATATTTATCTCCATAACATTTGTAATTATCTTGAAAGATCCATGTCTATCCTGTCAAGATTTATATTTATCTTGGAAGATCCTTGTATATATCTTAAGATTTATGTCTATCTTAGAAGATCCATATATATCCTCCAAGATTTGTGTCCATCCTAAAATGACTTACAAAATAAGTCTCTTGGGCTTCTAAAATAAGCCATGCCGGCTTCTAAAATAACCCAAATGGGTTTCTATAATAAGGTTTCTTTAATAAACCAATTGGGTTTCTTTAATAAACCGAACGGACTTCCACAATAAGCCAACTGGGATTCTATAACATGCCATGGATTTCTTTAATAAATTAACTGGGCTTTTTTAATAAATCGAATGAGCTTTCAAAATAAGCCAACTGGGATTCTATAATAAGCCCTGAATTTTGTTAATAAACCAACTAGGTTTCTTAATAAACCGAATGGGCTTTCAAAATAAGCCAATTGAGATTCTACAATAAGCATTGGATTTTGTTAATAAATCAAATGGGTTTCTTTAATAAATCGAATGCTTTTCCAAAAAAAGTCAACCGGGCAACTATAATAAGCCACGGGTTTCTTTAATAAAAAAACTGTGTTCCTTTAATAAACCGAACGGGTTTCCAAAATAAGCCGTGGATTTCTTTAATAAATCAACTGTTTTTCTTTAATAAACTGAATGGTCTTCCAAAATAAGCCACATGGGCTTCTATAATAAGCCATGAGTTTCATTAATAAACCATGTGGGTTTCTTTAATAAGCTGAATGAGCTTTCAAAAATAAGCCAATATCGCTTCTGTAATAATCCATGAATTTCATTAATTAATCAACTGGGTTTCTTTAATAAACCGAACGGGCTTTCAAAATAAGTCAATTGTGCTTCTAAAATGATGTTTTATAAACATCACTAGGGCTTAACCCGTGCCGTAACGACACGGGCATAATTTTTATTCAGTTATGCATTTTTCCATATATGAATATTAAATATAATATGTATTAATATCAAGTTTACCCTTTTTATCATTACAAAAGTAAAGGAAATTAAAACCCTATAGATATCATTACTATGCCTCTCCCTTCTCGAGTTGTATCCTCAAGCCAGCAATGAAGTTATAGCGAAATTATTTTAGTGAACGATGTTAGGATATTCATGGATCAAAGGAACCTACTATGGGCCCGACCACATATCACCGATGATGTCCCTACTTGACCACCTTGGCATAGAAGGTGTGCGGTTTTAATCTAAAATGCCTCGGTGCTACGTAAAGAGATGCCCAAGCTTATTAAGCTCCACATGTGCTCCTCTTTCTTCTATGTGGGACTATCCCTAGCTATATCTATGTGGTTTATCACGCCACATATTCCAAAAATCTCCACCTTGGAGAGATTAAACCATTTCACCAGTCCAATCAGACTCCACCATATGATTACCATCTGTATATGCTACCCATCGATCATGATTATTGTCACTATGCGCCCTAGAATCCTACTCTACATTGATTTAATGAGAAGGCAAGATCTAATTCCACCTTGAGCATTTCCTTTCCCACCTAGAAACATGCTCCATAGTTAATGTGTGAGACACTAACTCCACCTTGAGCGTCAGTTCAGCCTTGAGCATTGACTTGCCGATTTAGAACCCTGCTCCACCTGAGTCAATGGGTGCGACACTAACTCCACCTTGAGAGACCGTTCAACTTTGGGCCTTGCCTGCTCCACCTTGAGTATGATTCCACTTGCACCCTAAACCGGGTGACATCCGCAACCACTTTAACATTCAAATAGTATCCCCAACCATGGGCTCTGATACCAATTGTTAGGATATTCATGGACCATCGGAGACTACTTAGGGCCCGACTACATAACCCTAAACCCCACTCGACCACCTTGGGATAAGAGGTGTGTGGTTTTTAACTAAAATGCCTCAGTGCTATGTATGGAGATGCCCAAGCTTATTAAGCTCCACTTGTATTCATCTTTATTCCTTGAGGGACTATCCCTAGCTATACATATGTGGTTTATCGCGCCACATACTCCAACAACCAAGTGGAACCAAAAACATTAAACTATGTAAGATGTAACAAAATTAAAGCACCTGAACTCATTTTTCTCAAGAATAATTGTGTAGATATTAATATTGTTCGGATTCTTGTTGATTTCCCCCCCTTTAAGAATAGTCTAGAATGAGTAAAACTCATAATTGACTCAACAATACATATTGTATTATATGTTCTTACTATTTCAATAACATAATGAAAAGCTAAGTCATTCACTTTAGGTATTATATTTTAAAATGTTAAGTCATTTCCGATGGCAACCATTTTACTCACATACTATGTAGTTTTAGTTTTTCAAAAATTCCCATATACATTGTGTATGTAATTCAATTCGGAAGGAAGAGTTCACCGAATAGAATATAGGTAATGGGTTGTCCTTTCGTAACATTGTGGCCTTTTAAACGTAGTTGGATCCAGAGTTGGTAAAAATCACTAAATTTATGCGTTCTCGGGCGAGAGTAATCTAGGGATGGGTTACCTCCCAGAAAACTGCTGATGGATGACTGCATTAGTGTCAGTTGAAAATGTCACACTATCGGATAACCGTAGTGACTAAGTGGGGACAATATTTACGGAGGATCAGGTCCTTACAAATGGTATTAGAGTCGACCGCAGGTTACCCGTCGAGGGTGAAAGTTTATGCTTGACAGATTGTTTCGGGAAAGGGTCTCATGAGTGAGAAAAAATGCCAGAGTCTAGGATTGAACATATTGCAGAGCCAAAGACGGCTCCAAATTAAGTTGGTGGTATTATAGTACTTCGACTCGGTAGGTAGGATTCGTCAAATGGAATATAGGTAATGGTTTGTCATTTCCTAACACCGATACCTTTTCAGCATAATTGGCTTCATAGTTGGCAAAAAATCTCTATAGTTATGCATGTTCGGTATTGAGTAATCCTGGAATGGGTAACCTCTCGAGAAGCTGGTGCTGGATGACCGCATCGGTGACCATTGAAAATCCCATACTGTCAGATGATCGCACTGGCTAAGTGAGGACATTATTGGTAGAGGGTTAGGACATTACATTCTACGACATTACGCTTCCAAATGTGAGGTTATTCGTTGCATAAAAATAATAAAACCATGGTTAGTTAGTAAGTCAAATCGTTAACTACTTAACCTAATAACAATAAGCTCTACTAACAATAAACTATGTTATCCATCATCACTAAATAAAAATAACGTTAAACCATTTATCAAGAAATACGTGAGACGATGCGAAATTACTCACTGGGCACCAATACTTGCCACCGTCACTATGTTCCACTTGTATAATTGTTAGCCAATCTAACTAAGTTTGGTACTGCTTTTTTTCTTTTTAAAAAAAAAGTACTTTGAAAACATATTTATAGCAATATTTTTTCATCTTAGTGTTTGGTAAAGATTTCGTAAAGTGTTTTTTATGCAAAACACTTCCAAAATCTATCAATTTTAAAAGTGGGGGTGAAGGAGCTTTTAAAAGCTTCAAAAGCAAATACTATAGTTCACCCTAACTTTATATTTTGATTTCCAATTCTATCCCACCTTTTTTTATAACTCACAAAAATTATCCTTGAATATATGTATGATCACACCAATTTTTATTCGTTATATTTTATTCTTTAAAGATAATTATTTTTATTTTCAAACTACATTTTATGTTATACCGTATCACTGAAATATACTTTTATTTATCAACAATAAATATTAAGAAATTATTGATTTTTAAAAAGTGGTTAAGAAAAATAATACTTTTTAGTAATAATACTAATTAGTAAATTTAATATTACATATATGTACTCTAACAGTAGAAAATTTACTTATTTTATGCATAATAAAATAGAATAAACAATTTTCAGATTTATGTCTATTTTTGTCATTTTTTCACTAACTATATTTGAACACGATATTTTCCTAGACTTTGATCGTTTTTTTAAAATAGTTTTATCTTTAGTTTATAATTTGCAACCATTCAATTGCTTCCAATTTTTACGTAGCACGGCACAATAATATACATCGGAAAAGCACTTTTGTAAAGCTCGCAGCAATACCAAACTAATCCCAAGTATTAGCTAATAAAAATATATTTATTATCATCATTAGTAGAATAATTTATATATTATCATTTTTAAATTTATTTTTAATATAATATATCATTATTAACAAACAATAAAAAATCAGTTTTCAAAAGAGGTTTTAGTTGGTAGCCGAGCAACAAGCTGAGCACCAACCCCTTTTTAATTTGACATTTAATAAAATATTATCATGGAAAACTAATAGAGTATTTATTATGAAGTAGAATAATTTTTACATTATCATTTTTAATTTGACATTTAATAAAATATTATCATGGCAAATTAATATGCTATTTATTATGAAGAATTATTGAACCTTAATGACATGATAAATTTTGTCCGTTAGATGCATTTCTAATCCCAATTACAACCATCACTTATGACAAACGATTACATCCCTAAATTTATTTTTAGTGAGGACAAATCTGAACCGCCACTTACACAGGCAAAGTTAGCCAAACTGTGCTTTATACTCTTGATTATAAAACTTGTTACTTATTGTTTATACCCCGTTAAAATTTATACCCCATTAAAATGATACGTAACACGATGATAATCGATCAAATATATATAACTACAGATACCTGCTAGATGCACAGGCCACGGGGATATGTACATATGCCATAACTAACGTTTTAAAAGTCCTCATATCAAGTAACAACACCTGATAGCTTACAACAACATTATATTTAGTTGTGTGGTTAGCAGGTACACATCATCTATTGTAGGTGTAGAAAATCCTACCACTACATCCAAAGGATCTCAAAACATGCATAAAGAAATCGAACAAAGAAGAGAAGTAGGAGGACACAAGATATACGTGGTTTGGCAAGATTACCTACGTCCACGGGGTGAAGGGATGATCTTATTACTCTTTTCACGATTACAAGTTATGTGTTTTCTCTCTAGCTCTTGGTATACTCTCTTGCCTCTCTTCTCACTTACCTCTCTAGCCCTATACATGATTCATATTTATAGCCATGAAGTGGTGATACAACGACATTACAGTGTTGGGCCTAATACATCTTCCTTGATGCTCTCTTCGGGTGTCTACCCGATGCTTCATCCGATCTTCCTTACTCCCGAGGTTGAAGCATCGGCCGAGTGGTAGCTTCATCCGATGTTGCTCGTTAGATGATGCTGATCGATGTCGCCTTTTAGGTTCTCGGCCGAGTTTTACTTTGACCGAGTCTTCCTTATCTCTTCACCTACTTTGTACATCTATTATGCCAGAACTAACATTTCAATAGTCCTCGTATGAACAAGAGTAAAATGGTGTACCTCATATTTATACTGATTTTAATTGTAATGTTTATCCTATATAAAAATGCATCACATTGTTATTAATTCGAAGCTTGTTACAATTATAAACGTTATCATCACATCAAACGAAGCATGTTAAATTCATAGTAAAAGAAGCTCTAATTCTTCTAATACCAATCCTAGAGAAATCAAAATTTAATCATAAATTCTAGATATCATGTGGATAATTTTATTTTGAAGATGCGGGAGGATCCCCTTGCACTATCTCACATATTGGACGCCACTTTTGCAAACAAAAGCCAAACAATCACGGATTTGAAGCAAATATTTTATTCCGAAATACTTAAGGTCACCATCTATCAATCTTAATTTCAATAGTTAAAAATACGTTGGTTTTCAACGACTCATTTTCAAAGTTGTAGATGGTGGTATTATAGGTCTCAGAATGCACCAATTTTTGGTAGGTATATAGAGGTTTGCAAGAGGAAGATATCCCCAAAGTATTAGTTTCAAGTTCGATATCATTTGTTTTTTATTCACAAAAAGACGTATAAAGTGTGAGAATACTTAACAATCGAGTACCCCTAGGTTTCCTCGTCTTACTTGCTTCTGGCGAAGCTTCGAGCATTCTTTAGTCCCAAATGCCTGGCTCTTACATATGAGCAAGAGTGAAGCCATAAGCCTATGAAAAGTGAACAACAAAAGTGTAAAAGGATCCTCCCTCTATGAAGATAATCATATTATCTATTAAGTTTTTTTTTTTCTAATTTTTCTTTGTGTATTGCTTTTATTTAACTTATATCATATTTTTATGTGGTTCTTTTTTTCTCTTATCTGTTGATTTGAGAGTTATTATTGTTGTTTGATTCTGAATTTGATCTTTGATTTTCAAACGTTGGTTTCATCTAGTTTAGATCAAGCTTTTCGGTTTTTCTGATCAAGTTTTCTAGGCTTCTTTCCATCTCTCCAAACTGATCGGTAGGGATGTTTGTGGGAGAGATATTTTTTCCTAGTTATACTAAAGGGTAACCTAGTGTAGATGGTGATCCTCTGACGTCGAAAATTAAGGACAATAGAGTCATAATGGTCCTATTAGATAGACTCAAGTCAGATCGCCCAATTTCTCTAGAGATCGACTCGATCAGCTCAATAATCTTGGGATCGATTAGTTCAGCTATGCTCTAGGGCTCGATCAGTTCATCTCTGCTCTACTGGAGCACAACTCACACTCTAGCATATAGAGTAAAAGTAGAGTTCCTAGCCCCAACCGTGCAAAACCACGAGATCCTTACTCGTGCTAGCCTCATGACTGATTCATTGTATGTCTCAGCTGACTCACTGGTAATGTCAACTCTTAAAACTCGTACAAACACACGAGATACTGACAAGCTGAGTTATGCAAGTTCGTTCAAAATATGCAACAAAATCATGATCATTTCCTTAGAGCTCGTGTGTTTGTCTTAAGGGACCCACAAAAGGGAATTCGACGACAATGCTTTTTCATAGTCGACCACTACATGTTGATACTCATCCTCAACTCATCTTGAGTCAAACATGATACCGGACATTGTCTTGTGTTATCTTATGCTGTCCACACTGACTAGTGACGACATACAAATAAATAATATCCGGTTACGGGAATCAAGGGATAAATATGCTTCACTTCGTTATTCGGAGGATAAAACTAACTCATCGATCTATCATTAGTTCTCCGTATGATCTCGGATGAGGTGTTTATTTTGTCCCTCATCCTTATCTCACCGACTTGATATCTGGGGTTTTAAAGCTATAAATAGGCCATCAATCGGACATTCAAAAAATAAATTTAGCTACAACGACAACGGAATACTTTGAATGCAAATCTCTCAAACTGGCGATGGAGTGGGCAGTAGTGTTAGGATTTAATAAAGCGTTTTTTGAGATGCTCTGGAAATGTGATTTTTTCTCTTCAAAAAGAGGAATCACAAATTCACTGGTTTAATTAGAATACAATTCAATTTCTTAAAAACAAGTTTAATATTAATAATCTTTGGTTTTGTAAGTTAGTCAATCGACTAGAGAACAGTGTTGCTCATAATCTAGCGAAAAAAGCTAGAATCGATGCAACTAATTTTTGTTATGATGCAAATTATCCTCCTGACATTGTTAAATGGATGGAAGAAGACTATGTAAGTTTTCATTAACAAAATTTCTTTAGTATCAAAAAAAAAAAAAAAATCCCCAAAGAAAAATGGTCAGACTAAACTTCGGATTGGATAATTTTTATTGATCAAGCTTTTAAAAAAGAAGATTCAACCATGGGATATGCGTATTCTACTTTAGTCAGCGGACAACGAATCTTTCATGCATATTGCAGCAGGATCGGAGTGGGCTGCCTCAGCTTTTCATGCAGAATCAAAAGCCTTGTTAAAAGCATCCTCATGGCTAAGCAAAAATATATTATCTAGTGTCTCGATAGCAACGGACAGCAAAACTCTGGCGGAGACGATCAACAAGACATGTAAAAATTCTCCTTGGAGCGCGGATAATACCATTCAAGAAACAATCTCAATTCTGAAAAATCTTCCATATGCTCAGGTAAAGTATATAAACAGGAAATATAACTATGCAGCGGACTACATAACTAAAGAAGCTCGAATAAAACATCTTCGGCACATGTCATCCCATCTTCAGCAAAGAGTTTTAAAATCTAGTGTTATTTCCAATTTTTTCGACAAAAATGAGCTCATAAATCTCTTGTACTTGTTTACGGGTGAAAACTATTCATGCCGGATTTGGTAATTTGGGGTGTGTGGATGAGGAATGAATCTAAACCCTAAACAAATGCACTGCACGGTGAGTGCTTGTGATTCGAGAAATCAATCTGTACAACTCTGGCCTAAACCAAGAAATGGCCGTTCCCGGACTTGCTTCGGTCACAAAGTGAAGGAGATGGGGTTGATCTTAGGGAGGAAGCGAAGAAGGTGTTGAGATTGTGAAGGTGTAGGCTTGTTTATGACTTGTAACAGAAAGGTGAGCAGGCTTACGATTGATGCAAGCAGGCTTTGAGTGTTTGAATACGTTTTGTATTAACACTTGGTTTCTGTCTTGTCTTGACTTGTGTTGATGGTGGATTTTAAACAAAGGGTAAAATCGTAAAACCCCAAATAACCTAATGTCACCGGTGACACATTTATTAGAACATTTAATGCATGTAGTCAGTAATTAATAGGGGGTATTTTTTCAAATTAGGGTTACAACGAACAAAACCCCTATTTCCCCTCCGTGCCAATGGCAAATCATGCCGACCACACCTAGCCCAAGCTAGTCGCGCCATGCCAAACGCACTCGCCTTGGCCCTAGCTATGCTAGTCACACCAAACGCGCCAAAGCATGCCAACCATGCTAGCCTCACCTCCGTGCCAATGGAAAATCATGGCAAATCATGGCAAATCGACCACACCAAACCAAAACATGCTAGCCACACCTCCATGCCAATGGAAAATCATGCCAGACCACACCCAACCATGCCAACCAGCTAGCCGCACCTCCGTGCCAATGGCAAATCATGCCGCCCACACCAAATGCGCCAAAGCATGCCAACCATGCTAGCCGCACCTCCGTGCCAATGGCAAATCATGACGGCCACACCTAGCCCAAGCTAGCCGCACCTCTATGCCAATGGCAAATCATGCCAGCCACACCAAACGCGCCAAAGCATTCCAACCATGCTAGCCGCACCTCCGTGCCAATGGCAAATCATTCGACCACACCTTGCCCAAGCTGCCAAACACACTCGCTTGGCCCTAGCTACGCCGGGTCACGCCACGCCAAACACCCTTACCTTGGCCCTAGCCGCGCCATGCCAAAGTAGCGCCCGCACCTAGGCTTGCAAACCGTGCAACCTAGGCCAAATTGGCCACGCATGCCATTGGCACATGCCAACACGCTCATTGGTAGCTTTTCTCACAGGGCGTGGCCCAAATGGCCGAGCATGCCATTGGCACATGCCAACACGCTCATTGGTAGCTTTTCTCACCAGGGCGTGGCCCTAATGGCCGAGCATGCCATTGGCACATGCCAACACGCTCATTGGTAGCTTTTCTCACCAAGGCGTGGCCCCTAATGGCCGAGCATGCCATTGGCACATGCCAACACCGGTAGATTTTCTCACCGGGCGTGGCCCTAATGGCCGAGTATGCCTTTTCTCATGCCGGGCGTGGCTTTTCTCATGGGGCGTGGCCCTAATGGCCGAGCATGCCATTGGCACATGCCAACACGCTCGCTGGTAGCTTTTCTCACCAGGGCGTGGCCCTAATGGCCGAGCATGCCATTGGCACATGCCAACACGCTCGTTGGTAGCTTTTCCTACCAGGCCGTGACCCAAATTGGCCACGCATGCCATTGGCACATGCCAACACGCTCGCTGGTAGCTTTTCCTACCAGGCCGTGACCAAATTGGCCACGCATGCCATTGGCACATGCCAACACGCTCGCTGGTAGCTTTTCCTACCAGGCCGTGACCCAAATTGGCCACGCATGCCATTGGCACATGCCAACACGCTCGCTGGTAGCTTTTCCTACCAGGTGCCGGTACGCATGCCATTGGCACATGCCAACACGCATCGATGGTAGCTTTTCTTACCAGGTCGTGACCCAAATTGGCCACGCATGCCATTGGCACATGCCAACACGCATCGCTGGTAGCTTTTCTTACCAGGCCATGGCCCTAATGGCCGAGCATGCCATTGGCACATGCCAACATGCATCGCTGGTAGCTTTTCTTACCAGGACGTAGCCCAAATGGCCATGCGTGCCATTGACACATGCCAAACACGCACGCTGGTAGCCTAACTTGCAAGCCGTGCAACCTAGGCCAACTTGGCCATGCGTGCCATTGACACATGCCAAAACCCACGCTGGTAGCCTAACTTGCAAACCGTGCAACCTACCACCAAGGCATTCCGCACACGCCATTGTCACATGCCAAACACGCCACTAGCAACTCTGGCATTGCCACTAACACTCAACGTACAACCTACCACCAAGGCATTCCGCACATGCCATTAGCACATGCCACAGCTCTGGCATTTCCACTTGCGCTCGAGGTGCAACCCGCAACAAAGGCATTCCGCACATGCCATTGGCACATGCCACACGCGCCCCTAGCAGCGCCACTTGCACTCAAGGTGCAACCAACACTCGAGACATCAACACAAAAATGGGGGATGCTTTCCGTGGTCTTGGTTTGAAGGTCACGGCATGCGGCGTACAGCTACGCTCACATTAAGTAAGCGTGAATAGGAATAAAGCGGTCAAATAAATGAGGAAATAATGGTGAAAATGTTTTCACCCATAAACACCATGCGGTTACCACCTCCTCCCATTATTTCACCCTTTACTCTCTTCCTTCATGAGGCCAGGGTACGTTTCAATCTCGACTTGTATAAATAGGTCTTACCTATTTCCACCCGGACAACAAGTCTCGGTCGGAGAAAAATACAACACTCTCGAAATGGCAACTTTGCAAGCTCTCCAAAAAAGCTTTCATCTCTTGCAAGCTTCCTAAGCTTTCACTTTCGATACAAGTCGAGACACTATTCTCCCGAACTATTCTGGTCTCAACACCTTTCTTTGCTTCCCTCCCCAAATCAACCCTTCTCCTCCACTTTGTGACCGAAGCAAGTCTGGAACGGCCATTTCTTGGTTTAGGCCGGACTTGTATAGATTGATCTCTCGAATCTATAAAGTGCTCACGTGCAGCACATTTGTTTAGGGTTTAAACCAATTTCTCACTCACCTACCGAATTTACCAAAATCGGCGGAAACGATTTTTAACCATAAACAATTGGCGACCACAGCGGGAGGATTGATCTATCGGTTACAATACCAACTCCGACTCCCGATTTCGTTTCCCGAACGTCAAATCCCAACATGGTGGAACTCAGGTCCGGAGCGGCTGCCGAGAATACCAGCACAGAACACACCCCTGATGTTAGCGTCTCTCCCAATAACGTTGTTGCATCACCTGTTGACTACAGTAACATCGAATGCACTCCCTCAAGCGTAACACCGCCAATCACCAGGGCCAGATCCGCTGCCTCCTCTAGTGTCTCTGCACAACCCTCTAATCACGGCAACGAAAATATCTCTTCGGGTGTCACGCCACCAGTCACCAGGGCCAGAACCGCCGCTACGGCCCCTAATGCTTCGTCTAGCATGGCGCCTCCGACCACAACTAAGGTTCCAACTACCCCACCAACGGGACGAAAGACCGGAGGGACCAGAGGAAGTCGTCCTTATGTCACCATCGCTGATTTGATGGAACGACAGGAGATGCTCGCCAGAGCCCAGACGGACATGGTTTCAACGCTGAAAGAGGTACTCGTCTTTATCAAGACCCTGACAGAGCGACTACCACGTGATTCACGTCCTCCAGAGCCGCTTAGGAACGTATCCAACAACCCCGACGCCGGCACCTCGGCGGAGCACGCCTCCACGGATGAGGAAACTCGCGCTAGAATCCCGTTGGAAAGAAATCAGCCGCCCAACTTCGTCACGCGAGAAGATATGGAACAACTTCTCTGCAACCGAATCAAGAATGATGAATTGGACGTGCATCATCACCAACCCCCTTACCCATCCGAAATGCAGAGAATCCCTCTCCCAAGGGGGTACTCTTCTCCTCAATTTACCCTGTACGATGGTACCAGGAATTCACATGAGCATGTCTCCCGTTTCTTGGAATCCATAGGTGAACATGAATATAATCACGTTCTTCGTTTAAGGGAATTCTCAAAATCACTTACTGGAAGGGCGTATACATGGTACAACAGCATCCCACCGAACAACATTCCCAACTGGAGTAGCATGGTCACTGCGTTTTACAAGAAATACTTCTTCGTGTCTGAACAAGTTACTTTCTCAGACCTCGGAAGAATGTACAGTGGGATAACGAACATCCGAATGATTTCGTCAAGAGGTCCAGGGTTCAAGCACTCGACTGTCACGACCCAAACGTGACCGAGCAACAACTGGTGAACGCATGCATCAATGGTATGGTTCCTATTTACCGCGCCCTGCTAAAAAACTTGCGCTTCCAAACATTCTACGAACTCCATGAAGCCGCCAGACGATCTGCAACAACAGCACCAGCATTACTAGAAAGAGCTAGGCCAACTCGAACCGAAGACACGCGTGAAACTCGCGGGAGTAGACGCCTCATCAGCAAGCAATTTAATGTCGGCTTATCCTCCGTAAACATAGTAAACGAAAGGGGAAAAAGGAAAGCCCCAACTACGAGCCACCGCCCAAACGTGAAGCGCGGCGCAACGGGAACCCCGCCACGAAATACCGTCACTAAAACTCCCATGCAAAGCATCATGAGACCGAAGGAAATACCCTTGATTTCCGTTTCCCATCGAGGAGGTGATTGACCTCCTAGAATCCCGGGTTCAAGATGATATTATCGAACCTGCCACCTCCCGGACGTCCACCAACCGAGGCCGAGATGGCGAACCCCAAATCATCGCCACTACCACGGGTTCGTTCATCACCCGACCAGCAATTGCAACATACTAAAGCATATTTTCAAAGAAAGGATAGAAGCGGGAGGACTCCAACCTGGAGACGAAAGAGTGCATCGAGACCCACTCCCAATAAGAAACTGCGGGTCCTCTGGGGACTCCGTGCACGAGACGTACAATCCATGATGCAACATGTATGCGAAATTCTCTATCTTTCCAAGGTGCAGCGCCAAGATATTTTCGCAGCTCTCAATCGTGTTGTATCCGGCAAACGACTTTTTCTCTCCTCGGAAACCACGCCAGGGGCCCAAGCTTTCCAAACAGGCGGAACCAAAAAGAAGAACTGGGGACTGCTGACCACGTCCCGTTTAAGAGGTAACGAATTTGACGACACGCTCATCGACACGGCCTCTGACCACAACATCATTACTTTCAAGATACTAAAGGCAGCAGGATTTACAAAACAAGACGCTACCTATTCCCCATCCGTGATTAAGAACTTGAGAGGAGAAACTTTGAACACGCATGGCTACATCAACCTAGAGATCAAGATGGGAGACGCTATAACACATAGAAAATTCCACATTGTCAAAGAACTAGATCATGACATGATATTGGGACGCTTGTGGGTGCTCGACAACAAAGCGAAATTGGATGTACACCCTCTGCCGACGTCCACGCCCGAAGGAATTCCCAACAAATCATCCCACTGGTTATCGCATCAACGAGCTATTGAAGGAACCCAGACATCCGGAGAGGACCCGTTGGCGCTAGCTCATGATTTTCAAATGCAAGTAAGTCTGACCGAGCAACCTTTTCTCAACAGTCTTTCCTTCCCCATTCCGTCATGGGGACTCGGCGCGACATCGCACGAACGCTGTCAAGAAATGTGAATGGGGAGCTGGACCATTTGAACACTTTGCAAGAAGCTTGGAAACTTCTATTGAAACCAACGAAGCTAAGACTCAAACGGTTGCACGATGTCTGAACCCGTTTTCAATCGGAGATGTAGTTGTTAAGGAAAGCTCGTTTCAAGTTGGGAGGATGACAGTAAAAATGGCTATTCAAACTGATTCGCCCGATGAAAGAGAAGACGAGCTGTATCTGGTTGCGGATACCCTTTTGGGAGGATATTGCAAGCTCATCAATGTAGACACACCTGAAGGCGTGATAATTCACTCGCGATGGCTCAAGGTCTCCAATCCCTAAAACGTTGTACCTCCCAATCACTCCCCTTTAGTATTTCCTTTAACAATTCCTCTTAGTAGTTGTACTCCCCCAAGATGAATACACCGTTTGTATCTTTTTTCCTGGGATTCCCTTTTCCGTCAAAAAAAAAAAGCATAAATACATCTCTTTCCAAGCAAATTCTCCAGATATCAGAGAAATACATCAGATAAACCCAGAAAACCATTGCGGAGCCATCATACCACAACCTCTTTCAAAAAAATATATATGAAGCAAAATGTTGACTGATGAAGAAGAAGGTAAAGATGAGTTTGCGAAAAAAAAAAAAAAAAGGGGCATCAGGGGAACTAAAGCAGCTAACAGAAATAACAAAAGGGAAGAACTAGCCCTCGAAGGATGGAGCACAAGTCCCCTCGGGTAAGACTATCTTCAAGCACTTCCCCCAGCAATCCCTCGGGCAACAAAGATTCCATTCAACGGTGTTACCAGCAGCAACCTCAGCATCCCATCCCGAAGCAACCACAGCGGCAACAATGTCCTCCCCGACGACCGGTCCAGCATACGCCACCATGGCCCCTCCGGTATCACCAACGACACCTTTGGCATCAACTTCAAAGGGTATTTCGTTTCCTTCATATGCTCCTTCGAAGGTTTTCTCAGTGACACTTCGGAGAAAGTTTTTTGATTCATCCGCATCAGAGTCAAGAATCATGGCGCTCTCCTCCAAGACCCCCACACGTTCTCTTTTTCGTCGCTTCAACCTAGAAACAGTCCGATCCGCCCCATACCCGGATCGAGGAAAGGCTTTGCCACACTGAAACCTCTCAACACGCCAAGACTCTTCCTCGTTCTCTCGCCCCTCCTCCATGCTCACTGAACCCAAGAAAGTCCGAACATGCACCTATTCTTCATGGGGATAGATGGAAGGGAGGTCCTTAATGATTTCACTAGCTTCATGGAACGTATATTCAATCCCAACCAATGCCTCCTGAAGAGAAGAAGATCGATCTCCGCCAAGTCTGAAGTCCTTCTCCGAAGAGTTAAAGGCGCGGCCATCTCTGGAGGGTCCCATCATACACTGCAAAAGATGGGGAAAATGATCAAGTTCCATCATATCTATACACAAAGAGGATAACACGAACAGAGAAGAACAAGAAAACATACCGGTATGATCTTCTTAGCCCGAATAACCCTAGTCGGGGTGCTTTTGCAAGAGTCAGACCTCGCGCCTTCACTTGGAGAATCTGGCTGTTTAGAGGATGATTCGTCTCTAGGCAAAGAAAGAAACTCAACAAGAAGAGCCTTTTCTCAAACAAGGGAGGCGGTGCAATTACGTTGGTTATGAATACGGAACCTTAAAAAAGGAAAGGAAGCAATGAGGGACATAACGCTTCCAGATTTTGGCATGGATGATGCCCCGATTGAAGCCGCGCGTGAAGGAAGGCAAAATAAGGAAACTTTGCTATCTGTAGAAACACCTACTCCCTCCTTGTTTACACCGGTCCCATCAAGCTCGCGCCAGTCTCTCCAATCTCCCAAGCCACACCGGTCCCACCAATTGCGCCAAACTTCCCAACGACCGCCCAAGTCACGCCAGCTAGCACGCTCAGCTTCCCCACCTTGCGTCGGTCCCGCCAGCTAGCGCGATCAGCTTCCCACTTTGCGCCGGTCCCGCCAGCTAGCACGGTCAGTTTCCCAACTCGTGTAAACTTATCAATGCCGCCCAGCTTCCTACCTCTCAATGACGCTGACTTCCCAATTGTGCCAGCCTCCCGATTTGTGCAAAAGCGCTGAGAGGCAAGGATTCCAAATCCTATTTATAAAAACGTCAGACAAGCCTCTTCAATTCTCTTTACGATTTGCTGTTGATAGTTTGTCACCATCTTATGCTTACCTCGCAACAAAGCTCCTGTTCCGAGCTAAGCAGGGGACTTAATGTTGATGGTGGATTTTAAACAAAGGGTAAAATCGTAAAACCCCAAATAACCTAATGTCACCGATGACACATTTATTAGAACATTTAATGCATGTAGTCAGTAATTAATAAGGGGTATTTTTTCAAATTAGGGTTACAACGAACAAAACCCTAATTCCCCTCCATGCCAATGGAAAATCATGCCAGCCACACCTAGCCCAAGCTAGTCGCGCCATGCCAAACGCACTCTGCATTGGCCCTAGCTATGCTAGTCACACCAAACGCGCCAAAGCATGCCAACCATGCTAGCCGCACCTCCGTGCCAATGGCAAATCATGCCAGCCACACCTAGCCCAAGCTAGCCGCACCTATGTGCCAATGGCAAATCATGCCAGCCACACCAAACGCGCCAAAGCATGCCAACCATGCTAGCCGCACCTCCGTGCCAATGGCAAATCGTGCCAGCCACACCAAACGCGCTAAAGCAAGCCAACCATGCTAGCCGCACCTCCGTGCCAATGGCAAATGCCAGCCACACCAAACGCGCCAAAGCATGCCAACCATGCTAGCCGCACCTCCGTGCCAATGGCAAATCATGCCAGCCACACCTAGCCCAAGCTAGCCGCATCTCGTGCCAATGGCAAATCATGCCAGCCACACCAAACACGCCAAAGCATGCCAATCATGCTAGCCGCACCTCCGTGCCAATGGCAAATCATGCCAGACCACACCTTGCCCAAGCTAGCCGCGCCATGCCAAACACACTCTGCCTTGGCCCTAGCTACGCTGGTCACGCCACGCCAAGCCAAACACCCTTACCTTGGCCCTAGCCGTGCCATGCCAAAGTAGCGCCCGCACCTAGGCTTACAAACCGTGCAACCTAGGCCAAATTGGCCACGCATGCCATTGGCACATGCCAACACGCTCGATGGTAGCTTTTCTCACTGTGGCGTGGCCCAAATGGCCGAGCATGCCATTGGCACATGCCAACACGCTCATTTGGTAGCTTTTCTCACCGGGCGTGGCCCTAATGGCCGAGCATGCCATTGGCACATGCCAACACGCTCATTTGGTAGCTTTTCTCACCGGGCGTGGCCCTAATGGCCGAGCATGCCATTGGCACATGCCAACACCGCCGGTAGCTTTTCTCACATGGCCCTAATGGCCGAGCATGCCATTGGAACATGCCAACACGCTCTCATTGGTAGCTTTTCTCACCAGGGCGTGGCCCTAATGGCCGAGCATGCCATTGCATATGCCAACATGCCAACACTCATGCCATTGGCACATGGTACCGGTAGCTTTTCCTACAAGGTCGTGACCCAAATTGGCCACGCATGCCATTGGCACATGCCAACACGCTCGCTGGTAACTTTTCCTACCAGGCCGTGACCAAATTGGCCACGCATGCCATTGGCACATGCCAACACGCTCGTTGGAAGCTTTTCCTACCAGGCCGTGACCCAAATTGGCCATGCATGCCATTGGCACATGCCAACACGCTCGCTGGTAGCTTTTCCTACCAGGTCGTGACCCAAATTGGCTACGCATGCCATTGGCACATGCCAACACGCATCGTTGGTAGCTTTTCTTACAGTGCCGTGACCCAAATTGGCCACGCATGCCATTGGCACATGCCAACACGCATCGCCTGGTAGCTTTTCTTACCAGGCCATGGCCCTAATGGCCGAGCATGCCATTGGCACATGCCAACATGCATCGCTGGTAGCTTTTCTTACCAGGACGTAGCCCTAATGGCCATGCGTTCCATTGACACATGCCAAACACGCACGCTGGTAGCCTAACTTGCAAGCCGTGCAACCTAGGCCAACTTGGCCGTACGTGCCATTGACACATGCCAAAACCCACGCTGGTAGCCTAACTTGCAAACAGTGCAACCTACCACCAAGGCATTCTGCATACGCCATTGGCACATGCAAAACACGCCACTAGCAGCTCTGGCATTGCCATTAACACTCAACGTACAACCTACCACCAAGGCATTTCGCACATGCCATTGGCACATGCCACACACGCCACTAGCAGCTCTGGCATTGCCACTTATGCTCGAGGTGCAACCCGCAACAAAGGTATTCCGTACATGCCATTGGCACATGCCACACGTGCCCCTAGCAGCGCCACTTGCACTCAAGGTGCAACCAACACTCGAGACATCAACACAAACTGGGGGATGCTTTCTAGGGTCTTGGTTTGGCGGTCACAGCTTGCAGCGTACACTACGCTCACATTAAGAAAGCGTGAATAGGAATAAAGCGGTCAAATAAATGAGGAAATAATGGTGAAAACGTTTTCACCCATAAACACCTTGCGGTTACCACCTCCTCCCATTATTTCACCCTTTACTCTCTTCCTTCATGAGGCCAGGGTACGTTTCAATCTCGACTTGTATAAATAGGTCTTACCTATTTCCACCAGACAACAAGTCTCGGTCAGGAGAAAAATACAACACTCTCAGAAAAGGCAACTTTGCAAGCTCTCCAAAAAAGCTTTCATCTCTTGCAAGCTTCCTAAGCTTTCACTTTCTGATACAAGTCGAGACACTACTCTCCCAGAATCATTCTGGTCTCAACACCTTTCTTTGCTTCCCTCCCCAAATCAACCCTTCTCCTCCACTTTGTGACCGAAGCAAGTCTGGAACGACCATTTCTTGGTTTAGGCCGGACTTGTACAGATTGATCTCTCGAATCTATAAAGTGCTCACGTGCAACACATTTGTTTAGGGTTTAAACCAGTTTCTCACTCACCTACCGAATTTACCAAAATCGGTGGAAACGATTTTTAACCATAAACAATAGCAATACGAATTTTGTCTCAAGATAGGAGATAGAGTAGATATACTTTTGAGTGATAGATAAGTTCAAGTCTCCACATAACTTTTAGTCGATGAAGTTCCACCAGTTCCTTGAGTAGTTCTTCGTCTTTGTATGATGATCGCCATGGAGTCTAGAGCTCAACTACACTTTATATCCTAGTCCGAGACTTAGCTATAAGTAGACTAGAAATCAAGACTTATAGTTTTGATCACTAACATTGACAAACATGCTTGAGATAGCAACGCATGCGAGTTTGACCGAGCAGTGCTCTAACAATCTCCCCCTTTGTCAATTTTAGTGACAAAACTACCAATACATATGGAATACAAAAATAGATATAAACTTTTGTAGGTTCTCTTCCACATGCCTAATCTTCCTGGTTCTTCAACATTACTCGAAATCTTCGTCACTTCCAAGTACTCCAATGATCCCAAAGGTTGTAAGTTTAGTATCATCGTTGTTGAAAATCCGTAGCCATAACAATGAGAAAACAAGAATTCTCAATCATTGTTACACAATGTCATAGTATTATTATACAACATCAAATTTCAATTGTATCAGAACTTCGACAACAATATTATGGTGATATGTATCACTCCCCCTTATTCAATACTCCATCTCACATGGAAACCACTCTCCTTTACATAATGATCCGAAAACCATATTTATTTGTAGTGTGAACTACACATTAATTCTCCCCCCTTTTGTCAATAAAATTGGCAAAGGTACAAAAACTAGTGGGATCCTAATGAAATTTCCATAGAGACATTTCATGACCAAAAGTAAGTACATATAAACTTTTTAGATACAATCATATAGCCGAAGCTAAATGCTTTCATCAAGGAGTTTATAAAGATACAAGATAACCCCTATAATATTCAACAGCTGCACTCCCCACAAAGATTTGGCAATTAAGCACAAGTTCAATTAAGAACTCTCCCCCATAAAATGTTATTCCCTAAAGAACAACAAGAGCGACCTTACTTTCACAAGAAAAGAAGGATTTCTTTGGACATAACAAATTACATACAAATATGAATTTGAATCCAAAAAAAGAAAAACTCAATCAAATTAACCACAAGAAAACCCATGATTAATTTTATCGGAAATGCTCAACATAAGAGAACTTACAGAGCCGCACAGTATATACATAAAAATATGGATCAAGGAAGATCAATATTGCGGAATAGACGAGGATTCATTCTATTTTCCATCACTACTTGCACATTGACATATAATAGACATAATCCTCGTAAACAAAAGTTCATCCTATCTTCCATCAATATTTGCATAATGACATATAATAGGCTTAAAACTTTTGTAATGTCAAAAGTTCATTCATTCTTTTATCAATACATGCATATCGACATATGAAAGACTTAACTTTTGACAAGGTATGGGACAATCATAGTTCACGGATGCAAACACACATATCCCATAACAAATTGCAATATATAAAATCATAAAGATTAATACTGCAAAAATCATCTTCAAAACAATTTTAGAATTTAAACTAATAAACCTAAAAACATGAAGATGAAATCGTTGGACATAGCTATGTGTAATCACAATAATGGCTATTCCAAACTCTGGTTATTCTTCTAAACAAAACAAGAAAATAAAATTCTCATCGGAAGATTTACTAGATGTTAAGACCTTTGAAGAATTCTTTATCTTCCCCGAACTCCTTGTCGTCAGCAGCCATTGGGACATAAGGTTCATGAAGATAGGAGTTAATATCAATAAACCTTCTTGACTGATATATATCGAACCAGGGCCTTCTGAATCTCATGAGTCTTAAGCACAAAAGCCTTTATTTGTTGAATCTCCTTTTGTGTCTCCTTCAACACTTCAAGAACATCATAAAACTTTTGAGAATTTGAAGGAACAACTCTTGGCTTCCTCACATTCCTTCTTTTTCTTTTCAAAGTTGGAGGCAATGGAGACTTCTCTTTTTCCTTCATGATTGACGGCTTAACAATCATATTCATATCTTTTCCATCAGAAGACATGATGCTTGGAGTATCCATAAGAGTATGGGTTTGTCAGAGGAAATCACAATTTTAAACTCAACAAGTTGTCTTGGAAAGAGTTTCAGAGAAAGAAGAAGGAATGTAGGGTTACGCAACCTTTAACAGGTTCGTGCACGCACAACTCTGAACCCTAGAAAGAGTAGAATTGTCGAGAATAACCCTCCTTGATAGACATGGAAATTCAGTTTTTGTAACAAAACTAATGAAAAGAAGAAAAAAAAAAATTCCTAAAGCCTGAGAGGTACACAACCTTGTCTCTTTTGATCAGGCACATGAGACAAGATACACAAATCAACACAATCAAGTTGTGTTGCGGTGAACAACAATTTGTCCACCATGTTCCTTTTGAGAGGAATCCATAGACCTCTGACTATCAAAACGATTGGACCATACTTTCTTTTCTAATGGTCTTGTTTTATCCTTGGAAACTAACTTCTTGGACGAAGATAAAATATTACATACCTCAGCAGTCTTTTGAGCAAGTTTAAGTTTGCTTGCTAATCGATTTGCTCTTCGTTGAAGTTTGTTGACATGTCTCAATTTGTGTTTGTACTTGTAACACTTTGATAGTTCATTATCTTTGAGTGAACAATGTGAGCACGTCAACCTTGGATATAATTCAGGCATCTGAGATGTGCAAGCTTCTAGACACATAGTTGAACCTGAAATATTATTCACAGAGTTTCCAAAAGAAATGTCAGTTTTATCTTCCAGATTGGTTGAGTTTTCTTCTGAAAGAAAATCAAGATTGATGTATGTATTGCTAAAATTATCAAAATCAATATTTTCACAAATAAGTGCAACACTTGATTTTTCATCTTCATTAGAATCATAGTTGTCAGACATTTCATCAAGAGTTTCAGCAAGACCTTTGTTCCCAGTGTATTTCTTTCGATTTGGACACTCATTTGCAAAATGTTCAAACCTTTACACTTAAAGCACTGAGGCATATCCTCATCATCAATTTCAACATTATCCATATTTTTAGGAGGAACACGATTATATGGTTTATCTGATGACTTTGATTTATGTCTGGAGAACCGTTTACTTCTCTTCAAAAGAATATCCCTAAACTATCTTGTGATCAACGAGACTGACTTGTCAAGATCTTCATCTGATGAATCAGCCTCAGAAAGATCATCTTCAGAGATGTAAACACTTTTACTTTTATCAAGTAATTTAGTGTTCTTTAGTGCTTTGAAAGCAACATCCTTACTAGACGTGGACGTATGCTCATGATCAAAGATCTTTATCTTCCCAATTAGAGTATTTCTAGACAGCGTTGCGAGATTATTTCCTTCAATGATGGCATGCTTCTTAGAATCGTATCTAGATGGCATCGATCTGAGAATTATTCTGGGCCCCAGAATTTCGATGGTCATGATTTGATAAACTGAAAAGAACGGCTAGAGATGATATTTGATAAACTGGGCCCCTACTAAGGAAAGATCCCTCTTCCACCACATATCTCCCTCTCACGAGTCTCACCTCTGCTTGTACCTCTTTCCATCTTCCTCGCACCTCTTCTTCTCCCTCTCACCTCTACTCTTGGTCTTCATCTCTCTCCTAAAAAACCAGCACCACAGAAATTCCTTCCCTTGTTTTTATTCTGATCAATAACCCCAGATTCCTCTAATTCAGACATACTAGCAAACCCATCTCTTGATTCTTCATCTGAAATCCCTCAAGAAGATCTCAAGCCTGCTGGAAATTGATTTACGTCAGTACTTCTTAATTTCAATTTATTTTCGGTTGAATCCATGTTTTTGTGTTTTCATTTTTAGGGGTATCGTTGAGATCTATAACAACTTCTAAATAAATAATGATTCCTGTTACTTTTTTCGTTTTAGGGTTTGAGAATCTTGAGATTTTCTTTGATTTCTTCGATCTGTTCATAATTAGCTTTTCATGTTTTTGTTAGGGTTTTTAGTTTTTACTTCCCATTCTTCAATCTGAGAAGATTTAGATTCTAGGATTTCAATCCTTGAGATAAATTGATTACATAACTACATGATTTTTGCTTCCTCATGTTAATAATCGTTAGCTAAGTTTCCATTTCAAAACGCTCGTTGATATATAATCATTCATATCACTTCTTTAATAGTTTTCCCGATAGATTTTTCTGAAAATTTTCTCAAGAGAAAAACCCTAAATTGATTTGAAGAATGCCTGTTAGAGTTGTTGAAAATTTAATTCATGATGTTTTGATTTTGGTTCTACTGGCAGGTTCCTTTATGTATGGTTAGGGGTTACTTTTCAATAAAAGCCGCTAATAATTGTTGGTCTGACTGAATTCGTCGATCTTATGTGATTTCTTTGCCGCTTTCCAATTTTATCAAATTTGTCTCCTTTATTGGTTCTGAAATCTAATTTTCCTTTTTTTTTTTTTAGGTAGGAGTGACGAACATTGTCTTCCTCTAGCTTGTACAATTTTGAGTGTTGTTTGTTCCTTTGATTTAACACTCTGGCAGATTTTGACTTCCAACTTGAAAGGTTAGTTGTTAAGATACTAAAATGTGCTTGTGTTGTCCAACATTTAGAACCATTTTTTTTAAACTTAATTGCCACTGCTTGTGTTACTTTGCAGCCTCGCCCAAGGTTTCAAGTCTCTGTCTAAGGCAGAGATAAATGAATCTCATCATTGATGCATTTGGGGAAAAGTTATCCAGCATCATAGTAACAGTCGTGTTGTTCGTGCTAAATTCACTTCCAACTTACCACCTAAATCCATGGTAAGAGATAAACAAACTTCAATCTACTGTTGTATATGAAGTATTTAATAGGGTTCAGAAATTATAATTTGAATCGTGTTGCTAATGGAAGTTTGAAGTCACAGGGTTTGGTTGTGTCAGCTCGCAAGGTTCTGCTTCATGGTTTTATCAGTTGATAAAATTTGCTTCTGAAGGTAATTTTCGTGTGGATTTGTCATCTTTTTAGTTAAATGCTTGGGGTTCTATTTTCGTTATTTGTAGGATGTAAGTGAGTAATTTGTTATTGTTCTGATTTCGGTTTGGTGTCCCATTGTTGTGTCATAGGAAGTAGCTAATAAGAAGTTCTTAGATCAGGATTAATCCTCAGGTGATGCTTTGGATGAGTCCACAAGCGAAGTAAGTGAAATTTTAGTTGTCTTAAGATTGCAACTTTTGGCACTGTGTTTCTTTTCACGCTGCTTAATAGTTTTTTTGGTTGATGAATGTCAGGTTTGAATGATGCGCAGGTTGCGTCATCCAAATATTTTCCATTCTGCATCAAAATTTTTGGCTATCTGGTTTGGAAGGTTGTTGCTTTTTGTTGGTAATTGTGTGGGGTTTTGAGATATTTGTCTAAATTCAATTTCATTGTTGCATTTGATATGGCAGTACTTGAAAAGGTTCAGCTGTTTAGTAAGGGGACTGGAAAGTTGTTTTTGTGACTACCTGAGATATGCAATTGTGATTTGAGGTTTAGATGTGATCCGAATTTTCTGAATTCAATGTTGCATTTTATATCGGATGTTAGGACTAAAGATTTCGAAACTTGCTGCTTTGTGTTGTTCATCTGGAGAGTTTCTATAAGACTCGCCGTCGATGATTTTTGGCCAGGTAGATCGAGACAATAGCGCTTAAAGCAGGGTTCTTGGCCAGATCTTAGATTGGATGGACGTGTCTGTGCAAAATTGTTTGTTTTTCTATCTGGGGTGGGGTTGCAAGTCTTGTATAGGGCAGCAGTACTTTAATGGTCCACCTGTCAGTAACTATGAATTGAAAATTTAGGTTCGTGACTACTACGTGAATTTTTTTGGTTTCAGTCTTAGTCTGAGGTTGATGTGGTCCAAAAACACATATCATGAGTTTTGTAATTGTAATGTGCATTTAAGCGGACTCCAAGTGGTAGCACGATGCCCTGACTTTTGGAGTACTGATGTCTAAGTAATTTTTTTTGTTTAATTGAGATGATGCTAAGTTTTAAATCAATTTTTTTTAAGCATTTCAATTCTTCTTACTGCTGGATCGCTTAAAATGTGTATTTGATGGATGTGTTTGTTTTCAGATATGTGCGGTTGATCGAATCAGAAGCGCAAATTTTTTTCAGAAGCAGTGCTTCTGTTGAGGCTTGCAGCATTAGTACCGGTGCAGCTGTTATGATCAGAGGGGTGCTCGCTGGGAGTGTCGATCGTCTTAATCCATCATTAAGAAGCAGTGAAGCAACCATTGAGGTGAGATATTATCATATTTTATAGTTAATGTTCACATATTTGCGCGAAGTAACAAAGGTGCATCAGAGCAGGCATCACTCTTTGGAGTTCTGTGCGTTGGTTGTTTGCATGTTCTTAATGGCTTCTTCTTGTTATTCTACCAACAATGTTTTTCATGATCAGATTCTGAATCTTGCGCCCAATAAATTGGTCATATAGCCCAGAGTCTATGCAGTGATTGATAGATTTACGGAACGAGGCCTAAGGTCACTCGGAGTAGCATACAAGGTAACTTAACTACAAATCTACTTCTCTATTTCCTACCCTCATTCTTTCTAACATGTATTGCTGGATTATTGTAACATTCAGGAAGCCCAAAATTCTTGGAAATCAATAGATTGTTCTCAAGATAGCTGGGCTGATTCTTGAAATGTTGATGAATGTCGTCAAAGAATTTAGTGAGGGAAATGATATACAATTACAGGTAACAGATTTCATTCAGTTCGTGACATAGTTTATGAAATAGTTCAATAGGTCTCATAACTTTGCTGATATATCATTTCCAACATTTTTATAAACTTTTGATGTTTGAGGAAATTAGAAAAGAAAGTATAAAAGTTTTAAGAGATCTCGATCCTCCGTTTTAAGAGATCTCAATCCCCTCATTTCCGTCATATTTTGATGTAAATAATCCTTTACATAAAAGTAAACCTACTCTTGAGTTTTAAGACATTTTGTTGATACCCAGAACTAATAACAGTGGGACTTTCTTTTGAGACTTTGGGAGGATAATGCTGATTACACCTCTGCTTCTGCAACTGCATAAAAAAGAAATGCAATTAACGGATAAGCATTACTGGCATGATAAACATAAATATAAAGTATGCAGATCAAGAAGGAAAAAGCACAAGAATTAATTTTTGTTATAAATCTGAATATGCTAGGCAGAGTTCATGGACGTCAGAGCTAATCAGTTTCTTTTCAGGAATTTCTTGTTGCAGGTGATCTTTTTGTACTGATAGTAATTAGAATGTTTCCTTTTGCCTTGTGCGTAGTTGTATTTGTATAATCTTGATGCTTCATTCTTGGTCTCAATTGTAAGTGTAAGTTATTTTTTATATTGATTGAATTCATTTCAAATTAAATTGATTCATTTTCTTCCATCACTTCGTGGCATGAATGATGAATAGGGAGGTAAAGCATGCAGTTCATCATTGGTTAATAAGCTTACATGAGAAATGGTTTAAGATCTTTGTATATTGATGTCTTTTCTTTTGGTGGTAAGATTAATGACCATACATATATATATATATATATATATATGGATTTGTGCTTGCATTTATCATCTGAAGATGCATGAACCTACTTCATTACATACAATTGACCCGGTGATCAAGTGTAGACTTTCCTAGAAACATGCCGCACATGATTCATTTTAGTTTTATGCAATTTTGCAACTATTTACTTATCTCTTATTAGTTCTGTTTTTGTTAAGTTCTGTTGGATATAAGGATTCTGGTTAGTGTTGTGAACTTCAAATAGGTGACAAGAACTTCTCTGACTCTAAGCTGAAGTTCATGGAATCAGTCTCCTTGATTATTTTCTTATATCTTTGTATTATGTGTAGGTAATATGTGGTTGGAAAGGTGAATTTGATAGTGGGTATGAGACCAGACCCCAATACGAATGCTTATGAGGATCCATTTGTTTTCACTGCAAATGTGATTGAAGCTCCATCAATTTTGACAACTGTTGGAGACGATGAGTATTGGAATGGAGAAGCTCAAGTAAGGTTTCATTTTATTTCTTCCTACATGTCTCTTCTGGTAGCTCTTCTACTTCCGTTTTAATTTTATTTTCTACAATTGGATATCTTTCCAAGGGCACGAGAAATGGGGATACACGTGAATGAACTTGGCCAACACCTTATAATTCCACTGGTGGAAATCATGTAGCTCCCCCTGCGATTTGTGTTTAATCTATTACTTGCCTTAGAAAGATCTATTTTTTTCTTTAGTAAAATAGTCCAATACCGAGGAAGTAAACAATTCAACCACCAGCAATTGTGTATTTGCTTACAGTAGTTTTTCTGTGCATCTTAAAGGCATTATACAGTCAGAACTTTGACAGTTAGATACTTGTTTGGGTCAGATAGCATGCCGAATCTTGTGCTATTATCTCCACATTTTGTATTCATTCCACTATATATAATGAACATGTTGGCTGTTAATGATTTCTAATTTCTTATGCATAATCTTGGATGTTGTTAGTGAACACTCTAATTTCTAATTGCTTGTGCAAGTGTCTTCTTCTTCCCCAGTGGTGTTGTTACTTACAAAAAAATAACATGAGTTTCCATAGGGTTCAACCCATTTCTTTGTATCTGCCTTCGATTTCCCTGAAGCTCCTATTTTGTTTCAAGATACTCCTATCGTAGTCATGGTTGTGCGGTAACTTTACTGCAGTTTGTGGAAAATACTGCATGTCTTGGCAGTCATCTTCACCCCAGATAATATTATTAGTTATTAAGTTACATATGCTTCTACTGGATGGCAGTTTAGAGTCCCACTCATTGACTGAATTCTATAACATATTACATAAATTTCTTTTAATACTACTGTCATCTACAGATATCGAATTTTCCCTTCCATGGTTTAGACACTGATGATTGCTGCTTTCCTCATATCTTGCTTTATTATGCCAGTTGATGATTACGATTGAGCACTAGAGACAACACCCAATTCATCACAATCAGGATAACTTATTTTGTTCTACCGTGTATTATGAACTGAACGAAGTCATTGTGCTGTTGTTGATTTGATTTGCAGGAACGGCGTTCTTTGTCGTATGTGAACCAGGGACACAACACATGGATGCTCTACTTCATTTATGAAGTATTGGCTAAGTTCATCGTCATCGGAGGAGTTTATCGTTTTGTTGTTTAACAAGTTGTTTTTAGCTTATTGTCTATTAGTTTAGCAACTTGTTGTTAGAACTTACTAGCTAGCTAGCTTGGACATGTATTGTTTTGAACCAGAATTTCATCTTTTTTGTGTAATTTTAAACCCAATGGATAAAATGAATGAATGTGGAATTCTCAAGTTTGAGTTTAAATTTGAATTTCAGTTTGGGTTTAATCTAAGTTTGCCTTGACTTTGACTTGACTTTCTTTGAGTTGACTTTGACTTTGATTTTATCACAATGTCCTTTTCAGGAATGGTCTTACCCAATGCAAAGATGCATTAACAATTTCAGACACTTTGTGATTAAACTCATCAAATGTTTCTTCATCTGCCATACGAAGGTTTTCCCAATCAGAATTTAGGTTCTGAAGCCTAGTTTCTTTCTCACTAGTATTTCCTTCAAATACGGTTTCTAAGATATCTCATGCTTCTTTAGACTTAGTGCACGTAGTCACATGGTGCTGAAGATATGGGGTAATGGCATGTATGTTAGCATTCAAGCCATCAGAATTTTGCTTTGCAGCAAGAATTTCTTCTGGACTATATCTACCAATATCCTTAGGTATAGATACATCGCCTTCTGCATTAACCGGAGGATCATAGCCATTAACAACACGTGCCCATGTTTGAAAATCACGAGCTTGAAGAAAAGCACGCATAACAATTTTCCACCATATGTAGTTTGAGTCATCGAAGACTGGTGGTACGTTTATGGAGATATAATTTTTGTCCATAGAGTCAGATCGCTACATACACATACTTATAAGGTATTTAAACGTGTTTGCCTGCTCTGATACCAATTGAAAAAGCGGGGGTACAACAACCACACCCAATATTTTGATTAGCAATCTGTATGGACTAACTCCAGTATACTTTTAAGAGAATCAACTAGACAGTCAGACTCAATCTTAATAAAAGTATATAAAAGAGTTATATCTCACTTTCTCGATTAAATACTTACTCAAGCAAATAGAAATCTGCGAGTCTAATTGAATACAAGAGAAAAACACTTGAACGGTACCAAAGACCAATGTTCAAGGATCAATCAATTTCAATCAACAACCAAAGGTTGGATTTCCCAATTGATCGATTCAAACGCACAACCTGTGATATTTCAATTATATAACAAAATATAATGTGGAAAAGAAATAACACAGATACCAGAAGTTTTGTTAACGAGGAAACCGCAAATGCAGATAAACCCCGGGACCTAGTCCAGATTGAACATACATTGTATTAAGCCGCTACATACACTAGCCTACTACAAACTAACTTTGGTCTGGATTATAGTTGAACCCAAATCAATCTCACACTGATCCAAGGTACAGTTGCGCTCCTTACGTATCTGATCCCAGCAGGATACTACGTACTTGATTCCCTTAGCTGATCTCACCCACAACTAAGAGTTACTACGACCCAAAGTCGAAGACTTTAATAAACAAATATGTATCACACAGAAAAGTCTACGGTAATAGATAAATGTGTCTCCCACAGAAATACCTACGAGTTTTTGTTCCGTCTTTTGATAAATCAAGGTGAACAGGAACCAATTGATAACCCGGACTTATATTCTCGAAGAACAACCTAGTATTATCAATCACCTTACAATAATCTTAATCGACTAGCGAAAGAAGATATTGCGGAATCACAAACGATGAGACGAAGATGTTTGTGACTTCTTTTAATCTTGCCTATCGGAGAAATCAATCTCCAGTCAATCTTACGATTGTACTTAGTACGATAGAAATAACAAGATCAGATCACGCAACTACAAACAAAATAATTGGGTCTGGCTTCACAATCCCAATGAAGTCTTCAAGTCGTTAACCTACAGGGTCTCGGTAGAAACCTAAGGTTAAAGGAGAATCGACTCTAGCTTATACAACTAGTATCATTCAGGAGGTGTGGGGATTAGGTTTCCCAGTTGCTAGAGTTCTCCTTTATATAGCCTTTCAAATCAGGGTTTGCAATCTAAGTTACCTTGGTAACAAAGCATTCAATATTCACCGTTAGATGAAAACCTGATTAGATTCAAACTAATATCATTCAACCGTTAGATCGAAACTTACCTTGTTACACACAAATGAAATGCACGTTTTAGGTTTGTGTAACCGTACCCAAACATGTACATTTAGTTGGTTAAACAATAGTTAACCAAATGGTTATCCATATGAGCACTTTCATATCAACCATATTCTTCTTTACCATAACTAGTTCAAATGACTCAAATGAACTAGCTAGAGAGTTGTTCAATTGCCTAGATCTTATAGAAGTATACAAGACACAATCGAAGCAAAAACGATTTGATTCACTCGAATCGATTCATGAACTTTATAGCCACGGTTTGCAATTATGCATTCCTTAGTTTATATAAGTTTAAGTTCACGAATAATCGTTTTTAGAAAATAACCAACCTAAGTACGCGGACTGGTACGCGGACTTAAGTACCCGGAATAAGTTTGTTTTCTATTCACAAACTCCAAAAGATTTTCACGGGACGTGAACTTACGATGGTGCGCGTACTGGTACGCGGACTTTAGTTCCGGTTTTCCTGATCAGCAAAGTACGCATACTTTGGTTCAAGAAATAAGGACTTATACATGTATGAGTTATCACACAGTGTTTATATCTAACAATGGTTATATAATCTAAACTTTCATTTCAATCATTGAAACATTCTTAGAGGACGTTATATAATTGTTATTCACAAACCATTTTTCGTCAAAGCAATCAATTTTTAAGTAATTGAAACTTAACATGACTTTCGTCACTAGTAAAGATGAACTTGGCCTAAGCGAAAGCTTACCAACACATATTTCGAGGAATAGATATGCGAGTTAAACTCGGATCGAAATAGCAAATGTGTATAATCATAGTCTATATAGCAATACGAATTTTGTCTCAAGATAGGAGATAGAGTAGATAGACTTTTGAGTTATAGATAAGTTCAAGTCTCCACATACCTTTTAGTCGATGAAGTTCCAACAGTTCCTTGAGTAGTTCTTCGTCTTTATATGATGATATCCATGGATTCTAGAGCTCAACTACACTTTCTATCCTAGTCTGAGACTTATAGTTTTGATCACTAACATTGACAAACATGCTTGAGATAGCAATGCATGCGAGTTCGACCGATCAGTGCTCTAACACTACATGGTTTTGAAATATTTTGGGCTTAAGAAGCAACCAATAAAACTCCAGAAGATTATTGAACTGAGATACTTTCTCCCTGAAGTTAATCAGATACTTATCTGTTATAATGGTGCTTCTAGAGGAAATCCAGGAGCAGCGGGTTTTGGCTTTTTATGCAGAGGAGAGAATGGAGAGTTTATATATGCAGAATCAAGAGGCCTTGGTATTGCAACAAACTTCATAGCAGAAATAATGGCAATCATAGGAGCAGTTGAATGGGCAGTGGAAAATAACAGGTATGATCTAGGTATTCAATCTAATTCAAATGCAACAATAACATCCTATACTTTTGGAAAGATTCCTTGGATAATTCAAGCAAGATGGCATTGAATATGTTACAGCATTGCTCGTTCAAAATCGCATGCGTTGCTATCTCAAGCATGTTTTTCAATGTTAGTGATCAAAACTATAAGTCTTGATTTCTAGCCTATTTGTAGATGTCTCCGACTAGGACATATGTAGTGTAGTTGAGCTTAAATCTCTCAACGTTCATCTATTGAAGACGAAGAACTACTAAGGGGAGCTTGTGGAACTTCTTCGACAAAAGGTATGTAGAGACTTGAACTTATCAATCACTTAGAAAGTCTATTTCTACTATCTCCTATATTGAGACATAAGTCGTGTTACGATATAGTTTTCTCTATACACATTTGAGATTTCGAGCTGAGTATATCTCGCTTACATATTTCTCGAAATATGTGTTGGTAAGCTTTCGCTTCTACCAAGTTCATCATATATCATGAGAAAATTGCCGAGTAACATCTTACATGGTTTGTGTGATACAATCATTTGGTATAAGACTTGGAAGGTTTCAATAATGATTATTTCATATCTTGAAAATTGCTTTGATGATAGTGTGTGAAAACGGCTATTGACATTATTGAAGAATGTTTCAATGATTGAAATAAAGAGTTGATGATGTAACCATCTTTGGATATAAGCATATATAGTGTGTTCACACATTAGTGTATAAGTACATAAACCGAGAGCCAATAGTATGCATATGTGTGTATACGAAATTGGTGAAGGAGAACTCTAGCAACTGGGAAACTGGGAAACCTAATCCCCACACCTCCTGTGTGTTACTAGTTGCATAACTAAAGTCGATTCTCCTTTAAACTTAGGTTTCTTCTCGAGACCACGTAGGTTAACAACTTGAAGACTTCATTGGGATTGTGAAGCCAGACCCAACTATTATCTTTGTAGTTGCGTGATCTGATCTTTCTGTTTCTATCGTGTTGAGTATAATTGAAATAATTGGCTCGAGATTTTATATCTCCGATAGGCAAGATAAAAAAGTAATCACAAACAAACTTCGTCTCATCGTTTGTGATAACACAATAACTTATTTTACTAGTCGATTAATTTTATTGTGAGGTGATTGATAATACTAGGCTGTTCTTCGGGAATATAAGTTCGGTTTATCAATTGGTTCCTGTTCACCTTGATTTATCAAAAGGCGGAACAAAAACTCTTGGGTATTTCTGTGGGAGACAGATTTAGTCAATCCTATAGACTTTTCTGTGTGAGACAGATTTTTCTATCAAGTTTTCGACTTTGGGTCGTAACAACTCTTAGTTGTGGGTGAGATCAGCTAAGGGAATCAAGTGCGTAGTATCCTGCTGAGATCAAGACGTAATGAGCGCAACTGTACCTTGAATCAGTGTGAGATTGAAGTCCGAAGTTAATTGGTAGTAGGCTAGTGTCTGTAGCGACTTAATACAGTGTGGTGTTCAATCTGGACTAGGTCCCGGGGTTTTTCTGCATTTGCGGTTTCCTCGTTAACAAAATTCTGGTGTCTGTGTTATTTCTTTTACGCATTATATTTTGTTATATAATTGAAATATCACAGGTTGTGCGTTAAGATCAATCAATTAGAATATCCAACCTTTGGTTGTTGATTTACATTGATTGACACTTGAACATTTGTCTTTGGTAACGTTCAAGTTGTTTCACATAATAATCAGGCTCACGGATTTCTATTTATTCGATTTGCTGATTACATTGTGAAACAGAGATATTAATACTCTTTGATATACTTTACTCTAGATTGAGTTTGACTGTCTAGTTGATTCTCTAGAAAGTGTATTGGAGTAAGTCCTCTCATATTGCCAAACGAATTGTTGGGTGTGGTTGTTAGACCCCCGCATTTTCAGAATAAAAGTGTTTTTTTGGAGGATTCAATTTGTTCATAGTATGAGATAAATAAATTCCACAGCTGATATTATGGCTAAGAAAGGTGCAGGTCTAAGCAGGGGGGTTTGTCAGAAGTACAGAACAAGACCCAGATTTATTCCTTCATTGGAAATGCCTGACAAACTTAGAATGTAATGGGCTTTGTTGTTTATTTCTGGTTTATGGGCCTATTTTTTCATTTTTTCAATTTCATTTTTATTTTGGCTTTGTATATAATTTTCAGTTTTGACTTTGAGTTCTCCCCCTTAAATGAGAGCAAGACTAATTAAAAGTCAAAGTGTTAACTGACATAAGCCGTTGGATCTCTTTGCTTTAAGATAGGGAATTTGGATGACAGGAATATTCCATAAAAGATTCCTGTCATATTCCGTGCGATATTTTTTCGTTACTCGACGGAAATACCCCTCCATATTTTCTAAAATACAGCTCTTTCTTTCACTTCGATTCCGTCACCTTCCAATCGTTACAACACCACCACCCCTATGGAACAATCATCATCACCGGCAACACCACCACTATCGAATGTACAACCATTAACTACTAATTTCAACCCAATAATAAATCTTTCTCAAACCCAAATTTCCCTTTTCCCAATTTTTCCTCTTTTCCAATTTTCCTTTTTCATGCATCTGAAACTACAGGCAACCAAAAAAAGCAGAGAAAAATGGTGAATACCCATTAGTTTGATTGATTATTGAGAATTTCACTTCCGATTCAGCAGCGTATTGCAACACTAACAAGATCAAAACCAAATAGTAGAAACACCAAACATTTTTTTTTTTTGGAGAAAGATAAACAATTGGATCTGATACTTAGATGAAATTACATTATAAATTCACCCACCATTAACTTAAACGTCGAAATTATCAATCAAATTCAGCATCTACGCAAAACTACAGAGTACAAACCCATAACTCAACAACCAGTTAAAATATCTCAAAATGAAAAACCCAGAAAGCTGATATTCATCGAAGTGTAGTTTTCTTAAGAATACCGGTTTGATGATGCTATGAAGTTCCAGTTGTTATCAAATCTCTATTTCAGTTGTTGTAAAGTTGTTATTAGAAGACATGCATAAAACAAAGGAGGAAGAGAGAGTTGAAACTGATGTTAGTGGAGGAGGAGAAAGTTAGAGGAAGACGGGCGGAGAAAATGAAACCGGAAATGAAACCAAGTTTAGACAACTCTGCAAACCATGCGGCGGATGGAAGCCAAGCAGGAAATTATTCAACCAAAAAATAGGACCAGGCAATCCCATCCTTTATCAGTCACATTTTATTCCAAGACTCTGTGGGTACCACATACCCACGACAAGTTGTAATTTAACTTCTTTAATAAAATATATATGCTTCCAAAAAAAAAAAAAAAACAGGAGTCCTAGACTAGACGCATGTAAGCCACGTGTTAACTTAGGTGGTTGTTATCCACTATTAGGACCCGTATATCTCCCCTCCTTTAAAATGCTAAGTCATATGAGCTCTCACGTCGCACGGTGAGTATGACACCCCCCTCAAATTAAATTAGATAAAAGCTTTGACATAGAGCAATTCTGGAGACGACAAGTGGCGGGACTCTATTGGTCGAGACATTAAAACATGAATTACACTCCGTTGACACCCTTTATTTAACCTTTCGGTAGTAACACCGCTAATTTCAATTCCTAGGAGCATTAAGTTTCGTAAATAAAAGGTGGGTAGACAATACTTTTGTCAAAATTTACACCTGATTAATTTGTTACACTATGTTTACATCAAATACTTAACTGGACGTTAAGTAACACCGTAAATGTGGACAATACTTCCGTGAAAACTAACCCAAATCATTACCCAACCTTAAACTCTGATTTGTTTTGTTTCGCCGTCAAAACTTGATGAGATTTCCTCTCATTCTCCCTTTCACCTGAGAAGAAAATCAACTAGCCCGCCACAGCCCGCACACACTCTCCACAATTTCACTCTTGCGGCGGCTTCACTTCTGCTGAACCTCCAATGCATAGGCAAGACCCATCTTCCCACATCACACAAATTCATTGTGCAATCTTCTCCCGAACTCATTTGATCGCAAAGCTACTACCATACCCAAGACCGCCACCTTTCGAGAAATAGGCAGAGATCGAGAGATTAAAGAGAAAAATTAAGAGTGAATCGTAGAACTCAAAAGCACGCGTAAAGTACATAATTCACAAGAAAAATAGCAAAGACAGCATAAACTATGTATAGTAAATACGGTGTATTCTACACCTATCATTACCCAACCTTAAACTCGAAGTCAAAACTTGATGATCGGAATTCGATGATCTCGATGGTGTTCGATTAAAGAGTTAATGGTCTTATGATCGGTGTTTGGTGATCGAGGGTTTAAGAAGAAATTGCAGATGAAACTGAAGAGGGAATCAGAGCTGAAATTGATATGGGTTTGTCGAGATAATGGTTATTGAGAACTGAGATTGATGATTACGTTAAGATAATTGAAGAGTTTCAGAAACTAGGGTTTGGTTTTGGGAATAGCATCTGAGACTGTTTCTGAATCGATAAGAAGGAGAATGGGTTAATTGAAGATGGGGTTTGAGAGTTCTTGGATGATTATAAGAGTTGGTTTGAGATCGAATTGCAACCAGATGAAGAAATCACGTTACAGATGATGGTGAATTGGTGATGATTGAATTCGAGTAGGATGGATTTTGGATGAAATTTCGGGAGTAAGTCAGATGAATGAAGGGGGTTTTGTGCTGTTGAAATGAATGGTTGTGGTGTTTGTTGTTCAAATGAGTTACAATACATTTCAGAAGATTACAACGAGATGGAGCTGTGATGCTAATTCAAGAGAAGATGATGGTGTTGTTGGTTGATAATGGGGGCTGAATGTGAAGATTTATGAATGTTGGATGAATTCTGAACATTGGGTTGTGTTGAATGTGAGTTCTCTGCAAGTAAGATGATATAGAGAGGCTTAGAAAACACTATCGAAGTTGTGTCTTCATTAACAGAGTCAGTGCACATCGGGTGTTCAAGAAATGGCCTGAATGAAATTTTCTTCACCACTCTGAGTTCTGGGATGAATATTGTCCAAGTAATGGGTGGAGAAGTGGTGTTGTTAACCGAGAAAGCAGTTGGAGGAGATGGCGTTGCAGAGTCTGGATAATGGGTATTCTTAATAGAGTAATAGGATGTAATTTGGGTGATGTTATGAGCCGAAAAATCAGCGAGAAATGTGTCCGAAAAACTATTGTTCGGCTGTGGTTCTATACAGATGCAGTCATGGCTCGATGGCTGTTCTCTATCCCAAAGTATAACTGACTTATCTCATGCTCATATTTTACTTATTGTTTATAGAGAATTTGAGCAGCTGGGGGAACTCGGAGAGACAAGGTTGCTAATAACTTTACTGCAAAGGAACGAAGTGGGTTAAAGAATATATTTTCAGTTCTGGGATTGATCAAAAGTTGGTTTCAATTGGATTTGAGTGTCCTTGAAGTTGCTATCATATTTGCAATAGTTTTTGAGCGATGAAACATGGCTAAAAGTTGATATTTGTGTTGTTTATTCTACGAAGAATGGTGACAGGTTCCTAAGCTGCAACAAGAAGACATCATCGACTGCACATCAAATGCTCGAGCTAATTCCCAAGAGACGAGCTTTGTTCCTCTACAAAACCCATCAGTGGCAGCTGTATTTAGCTCGCACTCACCATAGTTTCCACTTGCATACAACCATAACCACTCCATCCACCACCAGACCATAACCAGTTCAACACCATCAGTGCCACAGCAGTCCATATCCACCTGCATCACTTCAGTCCACCAGCCACAGATTCGGTCCACTTCCACCGCTCTTGCAAGATAGGTTACTAAGATGGAGCTTGCCATCACCAGCAAGCACCTGAATATGGCAGGTAACTTCCTTAGGTCCATCTGACTTTTTTTGAGTATTTGTTTATATTATTGTTAGTACCAGTCTGAGCTTATTGATATAGAGTACATGGATTGTCACTTGGTATATTTGACTGACCAAAAAAATAAAATTGGATTCCTGTTTGAAATTTAATAAGAAGGAATGCATAGTTAGCATTTTTGTTAATTTCTTTTCTTGATTCCTTATTTTTGGATTTTGTTAATTTGAGTCCATTTTTTATTTCTCAGTGTTCTAAAAGGAATTCCAAGAGTGGCTAATGAAATTTACCAATTCGGATTAAAGTGTACAAAAACAAATACAATCGTTCAGTGAACTCGAGGTTTATAGTTTTCCACTCTTATTTTTAGTTGATTACAAAAATGTTGCAAAATATCCCATGCTTTTACAGTGCCTTTGTTCGTAAATGAAAATTTTGGTCTATTTTTATACTTGCCTAATGTGAACCCATTTTTTCCATCAAATTTTTTAAATCCCATGTTTTTTAGAGTTGCACAATAAAAACCTCAAGTCTTAGATACTCTTTGCTAATGAATTCAGGGTATTTCAAGATTTTGTTGTATGAAGTTACGGAAGAATAAGTGTGTATACGTACTTATTGTTGCTACCTTTCAATGGGGCATGTACATGTCCATTTATTTATTTACTCGAAGAACATGTCTCTTGGTAACTAGGAGAATGATACGGTGGGAATATTATCCTTTTTTGGAGCGAACAAATGTAAAAATTAAGTCACATGGCCTTCATACAGGTTCAGGAAGCATGGTTTTCTTATTCTGGAACATTGTTTAACTAAGCTAAATTCTGTAGGTTATGGTTACTCACAATGGTTTCCTAATGATATTGGTGGAAAATAAATTGATTACCCTGTGCTTGATATAAAATGAGTACTATCGTGCCAATGCTAGCTTATTGTTCATATTGATTTGATACAAAGAGCTTGGCGAGTTTTAATTTTAAGCTTATGCAGGTATTGTGAATCGTTTTGGTGCCACTGACGAGATTATAAGGAGTGACGAAGAGGACATATTTACATTACAAATGAGAACAAAGTAACTTCACAAGTGATTTATGGCCATCCAATTTCGTCTGTGTCTGAAATTCTAGCCATGAAAGTGTCCACTTCAGAACCCAAGTAAAGGCTAATAACTTTACAAGATCTTATTAATGCATTTTAAATCAGTATTTACTTTGTTTACATTGTTCAAGTCAAGATATCCAAACTTAGACTTCCATACAAAAACCGACGGTTGGGTTCAAGTCAAGATATCCAAACTTTGCTTTTAAAAAGATAGTAATGCATCAAACTGAATAACACTTCATAATCTTATTAAATAGGTATCCTGCGTAGGTCGGAGCATAATATACAGAGCTAAAAGATGTGCTTGGGTTGCTGCAATTGGGTTGGTGTAACCCTCATCGATTTGGTTAGTTTGCCTCACCAAGGGCCTTGATTGAATATTGAAGTCAGACTCAAATACGATGGGGCCTTTAAGGATTACATGTTCTTTCTGCATATGTTGGTGTGATAATTTACAAAAGTTTCTACTTTGTGCGTCGATAAATGGATTGATTGGTCACAGTATCGTGGATCCTTTTTTAGTATGTGAATTACTTACCTTGCACTAGCCACAATTCATGTCATCTAGAAGTATGAATTCCAAGGATAACAATTCCTGAATTGTGGGTTAGAGACATGACCTTGAATTCCTGATAGAGTCTATTTGGCTAACCATTTTGTCGTTAGTCTTGCATGTTGAATGTAGGTTAAAGAAGACACTGATTTATTCATCATTAATGAAGTTGGTAAAATGGAGTTGTTCAATTCTTCATTTTCACACATGGTAATTGCATTATTACATCAACTGTCATTATTGCATATACGTGTATATGTACAAAGTCAAACACTTGGATTGCTCACCTTCTTTTCATTTCTTATTCAACTTTGTATATGTATAAAGCCACTCCAAGTTCAAGGTTTAGTGCATCGCCCCGCCACACCAAACTCAAGGTTTATTGCATCAAAATCACGTGACACTAAAATCAAAAGTGCACCGTGATGGGGTGAGGCGAAGCCGAGCCATACCAAATCAAAATGCACATGACGGTGCGAGGCGAACCGAGTCACACTAATCAAAAATACACGACGGGGAGAGGTGAAATCACATCACACCAAATCAAAAATATGGTTAAAAGAAAAACATGCGCATCGGGCATAACGGGACAAGGCGAATCCCGGTCAAACCAAATAAAAAATCCTAAGCATGCGTCTGGAGAGGGAGGCAAAGCTGTTTTCGGGTCCGCCCGGTGCGTAGCACGGGCACAAAATCTAGCATAGACTAATGCGCACAAATGGGTTCATTATTTGGTTTTTGCTGCTAAACAGTTTAGGATTGGGATAAATGAGATAAGATCTGATTTTTTCGGGATAAATGTGTTTAGGGGTGAAGCGGGGAAAATCGAAATTCCATAAGTAAGGCCATATTTGGATTATCGTAGAGTTATTACAATGTTTGGTGTAGTCATCATATGCATGTTTAGCCTTTCATTCGTTTCTTAATATTGTTACGAGAATTTGTAGTAATTTATAAGAATTGGATTTAAAAAATTTAGATTAAGCTTACAACAATTAATTTAGTCCGTCAAAACGGGATCAGAATATTGTAAAATAAACAAGTTAACAAGAAAGATAAACGCTGCCCAAATTCGTATTCAAAATGGAAGATGTAAAAATACTTTTGCTTATCAACGTGCAACGCACGTGCACTCTACTTGTTTTCCTTAATGAGTAATACAAAGGATTGATTAAGCAAAAAAAAAAAAAAAAGATTTCGTTATTTTAAGTAATGGGATGTTAAACTACCTTGAATGAATAAATTCTAATGTTTTAATTTATCATATTCGTGTTTAAGCATGAGTTACGGCCGGAAAATATGAGAATGACAATCCATGATGAGTTACGGCTAGAATAAACCTTTGTAAAACCTAGAATTCCAAGACGAATGACAGCCCTAACACAAATTTACGGCTAGAATTCCATGACATAAATCTGACAGAACTCATAATTACAGGTAGCAATCTGAGCCATAAATTTTCCAGAATTATAAACTCAGAATTATTGCTAGAATTCAGAGCCGTAAATCCAATTGAAAAAAACGGCCAGTTTCCTCAGCCGTAAATATGTGAAAAGCTGATATTCCTGGTAATTTAGGGTATGTATACCATACCGGTTCTGAACCCAACAGTTCCTTTATGGTATGCATACTATGTAAGCGTACCATTCCTGGTTCATGAGCAACAGAATTTTTGAGGCATGGATACCAAGTATACGTACCAAAAAGTTGATGTCAACTATAGCCACGCCGATACGTGTACTGAGTACAAATATTGCGGCTCCAGACCTATAATAATTCTCCCAGTATGTGAACTGGTATGTATATTGTCTTGTATCCAGATTTACAGTAGTTCTATATTTCTCTCTAAATCAATTCGAAACATTCCCAAATAACATCAATGATACATATCACTGTTCCAGGCTATTTTCGAATGATAATATTGAATTACGATTTAGATTATGAACAAAAAATTGTTCTTAACCGAAATTCATCAAGTATGAACAAATGTTCATTAAGCTTAGTCATATATTTCGAGAACTAATTACCAAGATAAACTTGACTCGAAATTCTTGTTATGCTTATGATAGTATAATGAGTCATGCGACATCGTCTTATAGATAGAAGGATGAATATAACTTGAGAAATAGGTGGTTCAGTCTTCACTTACCTTTTGTTGAGGAATTTCTCCAAAAGCTTCGGTTATCTTCGTCTTCAAACGGTAGAACGCAGTGATGTCCGATTCTCAACTACACACTTCTATCCTTATCCGAGACTTAACTAATTGTAAACTAAAAATCAAGATATAGTTTTGATCAACTAAATTTGACAACAAGCTTGATATAGCAACACTTGTGAGTTCGACCGAGCAATGCTCTAACACACATGTAATAAGTAGTTTGGGTAGTTTTTATGGGTAGTTATAGGCCTGGCTATATATATACACCATTTTGTAATAAGTAGATATTATCTTTGAAAATGGTGATATTCTAGATCATGGTTTCTTATCTGTTTTCCTTCTCCGATTCTATGGTTTCGCCTTGCTTCTATAGTGAATCCATTATTAAGCAGTAAAATAAGAAATGCTTGGATGTGGTCATATGTGATTGTGCTGGTCATTTTGTGTGTAACTACAATACGACATCTATTATCACTGTCTTCTATTTCAATTTTGTAAACAGTGACATTTAATTAACTTAGACAAGAAATTCTTGTTTACTATTACGTATGGATGTCTGTATTTTATGATCAACTTGAGGACAAGGTTGTTTTTAAGTGGAATAGAATGATAGGTATGCATTGAATAAGTAGTTTGGGTAGTTTTTATGGGCAATTATAGGCCTGGCCATATATACGTCGTTTTGTAACTAGTAGAGATTATCTAGCTATGAAAGGAATTATCTATGAAAATGGTGATATTCCAGATCATGGCTTCTTATCTGACCTTCTTCGACTTGTTAGAGCACTGCTCGGTCGAACTCTCAAGCGTTGCTATCTCAAGCTTGTTTGTCAAGTTTAGTTGTCAAAACTATAAGTCTTGATTTCTAGTCTACTTATAGCTATGTCTCGGATTATGATAGAATGTGTAGTTGAGCTTTAGAATTCACGGCTTTCATCTATTGAAGACGAAGATCTAGGGGGATCCTGAAGGAACTTCATCAACCAAAGGTATGTGGATACTTGAACTCATCAATCACTCAGAAGTCTATTCTATTCTATTCTATCTCCTATTGAGACTAAGTCGTATAGCTATATAGACTTTACATTATACACATTTGATATTTCTAGTTGAGTTTAACTCGCTTATATCTTTCTCGAAATATGTGTTGGAAAGCTTTTTGCTTTAACTACGTTCATCATTATTCTTGACGAAAGTCAAAATATGATCATGTGAAAATCGTTTTGTAACAACTTACATGATTTGTGTGAGACAATCATTTGATGTAGACTCGGAATGTTTCTTATTGATCATTCGATCACTTGAAAATTACTTATAAGCTAATAGTTTATGTGAGATAGCTATTGTCGTCTTCTAAGAATGTTTCAATGATTGAAATGGGAGTTTAGAACAATTAACCATTGTCTGGATATAGCACAGTATGCATACCCGTATGCAAACTGTTGTAAGAATGATTCAGGTCCGGGAACCAAGTATGCATACCCGTATGCAAACGGTTTTAACTGTCAAAATTCGGGAACTAAGTTTGCGTACCCGTTTGCAAACTGTTTCACCTGAGTTCGGTCCGTAACGACAGTATGCGTACACGTTTGCAAACTGTCGGAAAGATCAAAGTCCGGAACTTAAGTCTACGTAACCGTTTGCAAACTTATGTGGTTAAGATCTAAAATCGGTTAAGTATGATTTCATACTCATGAACAAATCCATTTATATATTAAGGAATGCAATCTTTGCAAACTGTGGCTAAATATTCATGAATTGATTATTGTGAATCAAATCTGATTTTACTTCAATTGTGTCTTGTATACTTCTATGAGAATATAAATAATTGAACAACTCTATGAGTAACACAATTAGATTCATTTGATCTAGAAGTGTTAAGATGAACATGGTTATCACAAAAATGTTCATCATATGGCTAACTTCGGTTAACTGTTATTGAGCCAACTCAATATGCACGTTTAGGTGCGGTTATAAACCATATCTAAATGAAAGTATATTTCATTTGTGTGTAACAAGCTAAGACCATCTAATGGTAGAAAGATATTAGCTTGAATCTTAAATCAGATTTTCATCTAACGGTGAATATTGATTGCTTTGTTCCAAAGTTATCAAACCCTGATTTGAAGACTATATAAGGGAGAACTCTAGAAACTGGGAAACCTAATCCCCACATCTCATGTGTGATACTAGTTGCGACTAGAGTCGATTCTCCTTTAACCTAGGTTTTTTCTAAAACCATTATAGGTTAATGACTTAAAGACTTTATTGGCATTCTGAAGCCATACCCAACTATTTTCTATGTAGTTGCGTGTTCTGATCTTACTTGTTCTATCGTATTGAGTACTATCTTCTCTAAGATTTGCTCGAGATTTATCTCCGATAGGTAAGATATAAAAAGTAATCACAAAGCTCTTCATCTCATTCTTTGTGATTCCACAATAACTTGTTCTACTACCATATATTTAAGTTATTGTGAGGTGATTGATATTGCTAGGTTGTTCTTCGGGAATATAAGATCAGATTATCAATTGGTTCTTGTTCACCTTGATTTATCAAAAGACAGAACAAAATTTCGTAGGTATTTCTGTGGGAGACAGATTTATCTATCAGAATATACTTTTCTGCGGGAGACAAATTTGTTTATCAAGTCTTTGACTTTGGGTCTGTAGGATCAGAATATCGCGACATCATTATCTTGCGAGATCAATAAACGAAAGTATTGCGAAGGTGTCGCAGGGAAGTGATTTAAATGACGCATTAGATGACGAAAGCCAGAACGTGAGAAAAGTATGAAGACTTGGAGAGATTTAGGAGTGTCGCAAGGAAAAACGTTTATAACACTCGCGACACTTCGCGAGTTATTCCCGAAAATAAAGGACAACTTAGCTGTCATCCACTATGTATCACCCTATATAAAGGGTTGAATTAGTCTGTTGTAGGGAGAGTTCTTTTTGAATTGTTAAGCAAGTCATTAGGAGAGAGAAAATCTAGAGTGATTGTAATTTCTTTAGCTCTGTTCTATCTATCCTTGTAAACATTTCAAGAAGATAATCAATAAAAATAGATAGTTATTCATCTTCAAATGGATTAGTAAAGTAAATTCTTGTGAGGGGTGTATTGTGGGATTTCCGCAACTACAGGTCGTAGCAACTCTTAGTTGTGGGTAAGATCATATAAGGGAATCAAGTGCGTAGAGTCCTGCTGGGATTCAGAGGCGTAAGGAACGTGACTGTAGCTTGCTCAATGTGAGATTGGTTAAGGCTTAACTACATTCCAGTCCTAAGTTAACTTGTAGTAGGCTAGAGTCTGTAGCGGCTTAATACAATGTGGTGTACAAATCTGGACTAGGTCCCGGGGTTTTTCTGCATTTGCGCTTTCCTCGTTCTTTTCCGCATTATATTTTCTATATAATTGAAATATCACAGGTTGTGCGTAGTTCATTCAATTGGTAAATCCAACCTTTGGTTGTTGATTGAAATTGATTGACACTTGAACATTGGTCTTTGGTAGAATTCAAGTTGTTTCTCATATTAATCAGGCTCGCGGATTCCTATCTGTTTGATTTGCTGATTACATAGAGAAACAAAGATATAACTCTTGGATATATTTTCCTTGATTGAGTCTTAATGTCTGGTTGATTCTCTTGGAATTATATTGGAGTTAGTCCATACAGATTGCCTACCGAAATATTAGGTGTGGTTGTTAGACCCCCGTTTTTTCACGTTTCTTCTCTTCTGTTATTTCATTCTAATTTCACCCGGACTATCAAATGATATGTTTGCACATATGGCGTGTACCTGGAAATCAACAGAGTAGAAGTACACCATGGTCTGTCAGGGGACCCATCGATTAAACCACATCCCATACAACAACGTTTTGCACGATTTATTACGAAAACAGTTTGGGAAAATGCGTTTATACCGATGAAAAAGATGTAACCAGACTGATGGCAACTAGTCCGACGTCTCTGATATAAGCCCCGTTTGGGATTTTTTTTTTTCCTACAAAAGCACTTTGTAACCAACTTGTAACAAACTTTTTAGAAAAATAGCGTTTGGTAAACTTTTTTCAAAACGCTTTTCTCCAAAAGCACTTCTGTTTTAGGCCAACTTTTAAAAGTTACTCAGGAGTAGCTTTTAAAAGCAGTAAAAGCAGAAGCTGTGGACCCACTCAATTTTAATTAATTGATTCTCTATTTTAACCTTGTTATTATATTAAAAAGACAAAATCTACCCTTAAATATTTATTTATGTACAATTATTTCACTAATCAAATTTTATTAAGTTTTGTTATAAAATAATAATTACAACAACAATAATAATAATAGTATTTAAAGGTAAAAATTAAAAATTAAAAATAATTAAAATATGAATAAGAATTATTATTATTTTTTATGTTTATTTAAATAATGTTCAAAATAAAAAAAAATATTTTATTATTAATAGATGTGATTTAAAAAGAATTTTTAAACCATGTCTATTTTCGTCATTAGCCACATCATAAGCACTTCAAGATGATAATTTACCAAACAGAATTTACAGTTTGTTGGTTCCACAACACTTTACATATTATAGTTTACCAAACGTCTGACTACTTTATTTTTAAAACACAACACAGCAACGCACAACAGAAAAACACTTTTTTAAAACTCACAGCAATACCAAACTAGGCTATACAGTAACTTTTTTTGGTTTTTGATTCAAGTCACATCTCCTATTAGGATGTAAATCGCTTCTGTGTGGTTTAATTTATGTAACAAATCCGTTCTTATCCATTAATTTTTCTTATAAATTCCTCCGCCCACTGGCCACTACTAATACCAGATCCTATAACTCCCATTCTCACTTGTGTCCCTTATATGACTGTCACTGAAGTATTACATTCCAACGGCCAGAAAATCCCTCCCCTGTAAATACTCAACTTCAAATTCATTTCAAGTCACACCAGAATTTCTAAATTTCTTAATCTCATACATAGTCTTTCATACTATCGTCTTTCGTACTTTTTTTTTTTTTTTTTGCAAAACAAGTTTTTTGCAATTCTTTAAATGATGAACATGGCTGAGTTCATTAGAAACCAACATGCTGTCGAAAATGAAAGAACCGTAAATTGTGCGGATGTGCAAAATCAGCTCACTGCTAATATCCAAAATCGTGAAGCTATTAACCAAGATATGCAATTCCAATTAGCGGAAGATGAATGTATTTGCAAGAATTCCATTTTGGGAAAACACATTTCATAAATATGAAGAAGAAACAATGAACCTCTATAATCGCAATGTGAACTTGTTGAGTCATCGCTTTAGTGTAATCAATAAGGATGTCAATATGTATGTTGCTTTATTATTCCAAACGGCTCAAACCATGAGGAGTGGTGAAACCATGATGGACATTGAACAAAGGTGTCGGGCGGAGTGGCGACGCATCAAAGGAAAATACTTCAAATATGAAAGTTGTTTTGAGATTTTAAAAGTGTTGCCCAAATATAATCCAATGTTTTTGTTTTAGTATCTTAATTGGCAACTTGAGTCTATACGTAAGTTTAATTATTTAATTTAACTTTATTAGTTAAAAATGTAAGTTTAGCTCTATATGTAAGTTTAATTTTCAACGGTAGGTGTCTAAAGGAGATGAGAATTGATATCTTCAACATACAAGATATATGGCTTCAATGGCACAGCAAACAAGCCTAAAGGAGAAGTTCATATGAGAATACCCCTGCAAGGATTATCTACTGATATTCTGTTCTGTGTGGTCGATGTGGAATCCCCTTATAATGCATTGATTGGAAGGCCATGGTTGCATGACATTCTGGGTGTAGCGTCAACATATCATCAGTGTATAAAATTTCCTCATCCTAGTGGTGTTGGAATTATAAAAGGAGATTGGACGGAAGGACAAAAATGTTATGAGATCGATGTGGAGAGCTGCGAAGAGAGAGCTGAGAAAAGAAAGGGTTGGAAGCAACATGCAAAAGATGAGAAAAGAAGAGAAAGATTAATGGTGGATGCCATTGATGTAAGAGTAGAAGATACATTGCGAAACAAGTGCATGAAAACAGTCGGAAATTATGGAATCATTAAGAGATTTGAATGGTGTAGAGGCAGAGAGTAGCAAGAGCAAAAAGTGTAAGAAGTGAATAATCATCAAAAAGCAACAACAAAAGATTGTTCAGAGTAAGAGGAAGAAACAATAATTGAAGAAGAAATATGCGAGGATCTCGCCATTAAGAATGTATGACAATTTGAATGAAGAATTGAAAAACAAAAATGATTAAACAATGTAAGACTGTGCGATAGTTTCGCAAACAAAACGAATGATTGAATGAATTAACAAAAATGAAAGAGTGAGTAAATGGGACGAACCTTTATGGCGTACACCTTAGTTCGCGAATGATATTTCGCAAGGGGCAAATGTAAGACCTAAAGTGCATCATATAAGGGGGTATCTCTTGACATGGCTCAGGGGAAAGGTTACACCGCTCCTGGAACCTGAGTCATGGAGATTTGGGGCCCATGAAAGCCTATCCGGGGGAGATACCTTGGATTTCCAACTATATATATATATGGTTATACCCTGGTTGGACGCCCGAGGGTCTCTTCCAAGGAGTCGAGTGTATGCTCAAGGCGCCGGGGTACGGTTGAGGCAAGAGTTCGGGGCATTTGAAGTGTCTCGGCCATTCTTGGAAAGTCTTGGTATATCCGCACTGGGCCCGAAGAAAACTCCACTTAGGGTGCAGTCTCGTAACCATAAACCATATATGTATAAGGGATAAGAGGTTGCGAAAACTACTGGTTGTTGTTAAGACCGGATGGGAGGAGCTAGTCTTGTATGGCCGATGTACGCCTCCTTGAAGGGGCAACCAGGGAGAAGATAAGGGCGGCACCCTCCATTAGGGAGCTGATAAGTGTCAAAAGACACAAATGTCATGAGACTTTATTTTCGCAAGGAAATTTAGGCTTGTCATATTTGTGCAATGATCCTGTAGAGGCAATAATACTGACGCAAGGATAAGGCGAGATCAATGGGTTCTTGCATGAAAATGCAAAAACATCCTGCGATTTCGTCGCAAAGACGACAATGTCATGGGATTTTACACTCGCAAGAGTATTTAAGCCTGTCATATTGTCGCAGATAAAATATCCTGCAGAGGCAAAAATACTTAACAAATGATAAGACAAGGTCAATGGGTTATTACATGAAAATGTAATGACGTCCTGCGATTTTGTCGCAACGAGGGGTGGCGAAATAAGACCTTTAATTAGGAAGGCAAAATAAGACCACACAAGAATGATAAGACAAGATAAATGGATTTCTTCATTCGTAAAGACATCCTGCGATCTTGTCGCAATAATGAACTTCAACATAACTAAAGATACAGACATATATACAATTGAGGAAGTGAGTAAGCTTGCGAAAATGATTACGTTCCATCATAGAGTTACAAATAATAAAGGATGAAGTCAGAGATTTCATTACTCAGATATAATTGGTCAAATCACTCATTTGAAAATGAATAACAGAGGAAAGTATGGGAATGAATAGGATAAAATCTTGTTATTCATTTCCATATGATAGATTTATGTATTCATAATGATGGTCAGTTAAATTATAAAGAAGAATTGCTTGACGAATACCGCAAGTAAAGAAAACGAAGATTGAATTCATATTTGACAATCCAAGAAGATTGAAAGAGTATGTGTATTACAAGAAGCAAAAGAAGAAAAAGAAGTTATTTCTTTGAGGATTCTTCTTCTTGGTCGATTCTTGATTCCATCATTCTTTTCGCTCGAGAATCTTCTTCTTCGCTAGCCTCACTATCAAAGACATCCGAGAAAGGCGTATCTTCAGGAATAATATCGCGAAGACAAGGATATGAACTAAGAGGAATGCGATGATCATTGCAAACCATTTCAATAGTTTGATTGCGAAAATGAACAGCAGTATTGTTGAAATTCGCCACTGTAGCTTGCAGTTGTTTCTTCAACTTAGAATACTTATTATTGCGAAGAGAAAGGCCTTCTGCGAGTTCTCCTTTTTCAGACTCAAGTTCTTCAATCCTTGTTTGAAATCTCTTCTCGGATTCTGCAAGACATATGATAATGAATTAACAACACAATAACAGTGCTACAGAGATAAAGAGCAGTAAAGTATAATAAACAACCTTCTCTGTCAGATATCATGTCTTTAACCAAGGCAGTATGCTCGACATGAAGACTAACATCAAAACCTAAGTTATTCCTGGCATTATCTATAACCTTCGCAGCCCAAGCGAATTCGTCATCATTGTTTATAACAAGAAGCGAACGGATTTGATCTTCTCGCTCATTAAGTATAGCATTCTGACGAAGAGATTCATCTCGTTCAATTTGTACTTCGAGTAGAGACTTTTGAAATATTGCTAATGCCTGTGCACCCTTATTAACAATACGATCTTTCTCATCTATAAGGCCACTAATTTTCTTCCTTAAAAGTTCGATTTTTCTATGGGAATCAAGATACATTTGTTTAAATCGGTTGGCTAAACCTAAACTAGCTCTATGCTCAATCTCTAAGAGGCGACATTTGGTTGAAGTTCATTTAATGAAAGGGAATCAATTTTGTTTGAAGAATTACTTAAAGACTCGTTGAGATGGGTGAGAAGAACATCATTATCCATAGGCTCGGGAAATGAGTGGAGAAGAATGGCTTATTCAGAGAGATTATATATGTCTGCGAAAATAATAAATCAGGCAAAGAATAGTATCTGACAAAGTAAAGACGACTTGAAGAGTAAAAATTTTATACCATAAAGTTCTTTGGTTTGCGCTTTGAAGAGTAGACATCTTAGTCTTCCGAGAAGCGAGTTCGATTCCAATTGTTGAATTCTTTCATCTTTCTTGCGAGACATCGCAACCTCAATTTCTAGTTCTCGGATCTTCTCTTTAAGTTGAAGATTTTTCTTTTCAAGGTTGTTGCGTCTTTTCTCGAGATCTGAGGCAACAACAAAGGAAGCTCTCCCAGACTATAAAGGAAAATAAAGAAATTGTTAAGATAAGGCTTATAATAGAAATTACAGAGAAGCAAAGGAATATGAATATACCAAAGCATTGAGAGCATTCAAGTGGTGGAAGTCAATGTTCGGGAAACTCGCGAAAAGATTCATTATCCTCTAACAAGTGGGGCATCGCAAATTTTAGCGAGAGCTGCGCAAGTAGCTTGATTAAATGATCATCTCCTAATCCTTGCATAGAATCGGAGAAGATACTAGATAAGCGTGCCATAGCAGAGGTGATCGAATGATCTTCCTTCGCGAAGAAGTACCAATCTCATTTTTATCTTCGTCGAGTTCTCATTTGGTTTGGGAATTAGAATGAGAAGGAGATTGGAGTTTCCGTTTTTTAGAAGATGGACCAGAAGATTTATTCTTGCGAGAGATGATTTTACCCTTGCCTTTAACCTTCGCAGCTGCAGCTTCTTCAACTTCAACCTTCGAACACGAATAAAGATAAGAAACAAAGGCAACAATATTGTTAAAAATAACAAAAGAAAATGTTTCTTACTTCATCCGTGATCGATCGGAGTATCGCTAGGGTACTCGCCTTTGGATTTATTTCATAACTCTTCCTCAGTTTGTCAACCTGTAAATTTTGCAGATTCAGTAGATATAAAAAGAAGGGAATATTGCGAAAGTAAAGCCTGAAATAGGAAACATACCTCTTTTGTCTTCTCGGGCCACTTAAATTCCCAAGGGTGGTAGTCTGCGAGATGTGCAAGAAGTACGTGTGAACCTGCGATGTAAGGCCCATTCAAAAATAAAGGAACAACCCACCATTTCTCATCTTTGGAATGACGAGGAGTACTATTATTGCCCGAATGCCAATCAATATCTTGCATGAGCAGTTTATCAGCATCAACATTATCTTTTTTCTTCAGTCGAGCACCCCAGCGAGATTTGTCATTTCTCATGTTTATTACTGCATAATTCGCAAAGAAATTTTCTACTGTATACTTCTCAGTGACTATCTCTAAATTTACAAATTTAGGATCTCTAACATTATCGGGATATAAAGATCCTTTACCAGCGCCACGGTTGGCGAATTCAAGCATTAAACGGATGCGATCGCCACTCAATCGATAAAAACGACTCGCGAGAATTTTTCGTGAGCAAGGATTTCATAGAATAATGGTATCTCGGGATTGTATAGAGGAATGGGGAGTCCTGCGAGGAGTTGACCTAGCGAGACTATGATTTTATGATCATCACATTGATGATCGGAAAACAATTTTGCAGAAAGTATAGATGAAGATTCTTGATCAGGAATGGTTGATAAGATAAAACCCTTTTCCTATAACTTCTTTTGAACATCATTGAAAAGGGTTGCGTATGTACGACCAAGTGAAGCCATTATTAGAGTATGGGAATGAAGGGAGAAGCGAAAATCAAGAGAAGGAAAAAGGGGTTTACAGTAGCAGAAACGCAAATTGCAGAGGAAGGAAGTTAAAGGAAAGTTGCAGAGGAAAAATAAAAGAGAAAAAGAGAAGGGTAAGAAAACTATATATAGAGAAGAGAATCCTCGAGAAGACAAATGCATTTAATGCGAGATGGGACGTGAATGGTCAAGAATAAGTGGTTGAAAGAGACGTGTCAAGAAAAGAGTGGAAGAAGAAACACCTGTAATAAATTCCGTACATGAATAAAAAGGATAAAAGTGAACAATCGCGAGAAGAAGATGAGCAATTGCGGCATTTTAAAATATAAATTCTCATGACATTTTCTCCTTCGCAAAAAAGACATGAGAAGAGGCAAGATGTAGGATCAGAATATCGCGACATCAGTATCTTGCGAGATCAATAAACGAAAGTATTGCGAAGGTGTCGCAGGGAAGTGATTTAAATGACGCATTAGATGACGAAAGCCAGAACGTGAGAAAAGTATGAAGACTTGGCGAGATTTAGGAGTGTCGCAAGGAAAAACGTTTATAACACTCGCGACACTTCGCGAGTTATTCCCGAAAATAAAGGACAGCTTAGCTGTCATCCACTATGTATCACCCTATATAAAGGGTTGAATTAGTCATTGTGTAGGGAGAGTTCTTTTTGAATTGTTAAGCAAGTCATTAGGAGAGAGAAAATCTAGAGTGATTGTAATTTCTTTAGCTCTGTTCTATCTATCCTTGTAAACATTTCAAGAAGATAATCAATAAAAATAGATAGTTATTCATCTTCAAATGGATTAGTAAAGTAAATTCTTGTGAGGGGTGTATTGTGGGATTTCCTACAACTACAGGGTCGTAGCAACTCTTAGTTGTGGGTAAGATCATATAAGGGAATCAAGTGCGTAGAGTCCTGCTGGGATTCAGAGGCGTAAGGAACGTGACTGTAGCTTGCTCAATGTGAGATTGGTTAAGGCTTAACTACATTCCAGTCCTAAGTTAACTTGTAGTAGGCTAGAGTCTGTAGCGGCTTAATACAGTGTGGTGTACAAATCTGGACTAGGTCCCGGGTTTTTTCTGCATTTGCGCTTTCCTCGTTCTTTTCCGCATTATATTTTCTATATAATTGAAATATCACAGGTTGTGCGTAGTTCATTCAATTGGTAAATCCAACCTTTGGTTGTTGATTGAAATTGATTGACACTTGAACATTGGTCTTTGGTAGAATTCAAGTTGTTTCTCATATTAATCAGGCTCGCGGATTCCTATCTGTTTGATTTGCTGATTACATATAGAAACAAAGATATAACTCTTGGATATATTTTCCTTGATTTAGTCTTAATGTCTAGTTGATTCTCTTGGAATTATATTGGAGTTAGTCCATAGAGATTGCCTACCGAAATATTAGGTGTGGTTGTTAGACCCCCGTTTTTTTACGTTTCTTCTCTTCTGTTATTTCATTCTAATTTCACCCGGACTATCAAATGATATGTTTGCACATATGGCGTGTAGCTGGAAATCAACAGAGTAGAAGTACACCATGGTCTGTCAGGGGACCCATCGATTAAACCACATCCCATACAACAACGTTTTGCACGATTTATTACGAAAACAGTTTGGGAAAATGCGTTTATACTGATGAAAAAGATGTAACCAGACTGATGGCAACTAGTCCGACGTCTCTGATATAAGCCCCGTTTGGGATTTTTTTTTTTCCTACAAAAGCACTTTGTAACCAACTTGTAACAAACTTTTTAGAAAAATAGCGTTTGGTAAACTTTTTTCAAAACGCTTTTCTCCAAAAGCACTTCTGTTTTAGGCCAACTTTTAAAAATTACTCAGGAGTAGCTTTTAAAAGCAGTAAAAGCAGAAGCCGTGGACCCACTCAATTTTAATTAATTGATTCTCTATTTTAACCTTGTTATTATATTAAAAAGACAAAATCTACCCTTAAATATTTATTTATGTACAATTATTTCACTAATCAAATTTTATTAAGTTTTGTTATAAAATAATAATTACAACAACAATAATAATAATAGTATTTAAAGGTAAAATTTAAAAATTAAAAATAATTAAAATATGAATAAGAATTATTATTATTTTTTATGTTTATTTAAATAATGTTCAAAATAAAAAAAAAATATTTTATTATTAATAGATGTAATTTAAAAAGAATTTTTAAACCATGTCTATTTTCGTCATTAGCCACATCATAAGCACTTCAAGATGATAATTTACCAAACAGAATTTACAGTTTGTTGGTTCCACAACACTTTACATATTATAGTTTACCAAACGTCTGACTACTTTATTTTTAAAACACAACACAGCAACGCACAACAGAAAAACACTTTTTTAAAACTCACAGCAATACCAAACTAGGCTATACAGTAACTTTTTTCGGTTTTTGATTCAAGTCACATCTCCTATTAGGATGTAAATCGCTTCTGTGTGGTTTAATTTATGTAACAAATCCGTTCTTATCCATTAATTTTTCTTATAAATTTCTCCGCCCACTGGCCACTACTAATACCAGATCCTATAACTCCCATTCTCATTTGTGTCCCTTATATGACTGTCACTGAAGTATTACATTCCAACGGCCAGAAAATCCCTCCCTTGTAAATACTCAACTTCAAATTCATTTCAAGTCACACCAGAATTTCTAAATCTCTTAATCTCATACATAGTCTTTCATACTATCGTCTTTCGTACTTTTTTTTTTTTTTTTGCAAAACAAGTTTTTTGCAATTCTTTAAATGATGAACATGGCTGAGTTCATTAGAAACCAACATGCTGTCGAAAATGAAAGAACCGTAAATTGTGCGGATGTGCAAAATCAGCTCACTGCTAATATCCAAAATCGTGAAGCTATTAACCAAGATATGCAATTCCAATTAGCGGAAGATGAATGTATTTGCAAGAATTCCATTTTGGGAAAACACATTTCATAAATATGAAGAAGAAACAATGAACCTCTATAATCGCAATGTGAACTTGTTGAGTCATCGCTTTAGTGTAATCAATAAGGATGTCAATATGTATGTTGCTTTATTATTCCAAACGGCTCAAACCATGAGGAGTGGTGAAACCATGATGGACATTGAACAAAGGTGTCGGGCGGAGTGGCGACGCATCAAAGGAAAATACTTCAAATATGAAAGTTGTTTTGAGATTTTAAAAGTGTTGCCCAAATATAATCCAATGTTTTTGTTTTAGTATCTTAATTAGCAACTTGAGTCTATACGTAAGTTTAATTATTTAATTTAACTTTATTAGTTAAAAATGTAAGTTTAGCTCTATATGTAAGTTTAATTTTCAACGGTAGGTGTCTAATTAAAATGTAAGACTAAATTAAAATCAGTGCGCTTTTTTGATATATAAATTTTGAATCGATCATTAATAGTCATTTTTACAAGACATAAAACTAGACAAATAATTTAAAATATAGACTTTAAAAATTAAAATTTGGGATAATATTCAACATCTTGTTTATCTACTTCATTTCACTAAACTTTAAATCAATGCGCTCAAAAACGGAGTTTTCTTTGTTTGTCTTCTTCGCTGCCTTCAAATTTTCTTTGTCTTGATTTTTCTTGCATTGACCTCTTCTTTGCCTTTTCTTAGTTGTAGGTTTGAGTTTGTTAATATCCCAAACTTGAAGACTTTTTTGTATTTACCAATTTCTTTATAACCATCACATATCTTCTTAACAGCAGATTCAAGTACTACTCCAAAAAAATCAAGTTGGGAAGCCGAATCTAGTTGAGCTTGAAAATTTTCCATTTAAAAAAATAGTTGAGAAAGAGAAAAAGAGAGAAAAATTTTGGTTTAAATTTGAAGTTTAAAAATTGCCTATTTATAGGCGATAAGGAACTAGCCATAGGCGCTTGAAAGAATACCGAGCAATATTCACAACATCTCGCGTTAGAATCTCGCTTGCTTAACCCTTTTACCATAGTAGTACCACTCATTTGTCATGCCACCTGGTAAGCCAGAGATTCGAGGTGTGTCTAGCAGGGCCGCGACGACTCTGATATAGAGTAACTTTTTTCTGTCCAAGTCACATCTCCTTTTACGATGTAAATGAAAAAACAGAAATTCCTAATATACCGCCAAAATTCTTAACAAACCACGGAAAAAACCGTGATAAAAAACCGCCAGACACATAAACCCAATAATAGGACCCTTTGTTTGCTTTGGTGTGGGTGGGGCCCACAAATCATCCCGCCGAAAAAACAAGGTAAATACCGCCCCTCTCACGTATCCTAACATGGGTGGGGCCCTGCTAAATCCCAGGGGCATGTGGGCCGTTTGTATTTGAAAAGGGCGGTATTTGCCTTATTTTTTAAGGCGGTACGTGTAGAACCATTGATGAAAAAAAATAAATTGTCCTCTCTTCTATGTGATTTAATTTATGCGTCAAATCCGTTCTTATCCATTCATTTTCCTTATAAGTTCCTCCGCCCCACTAATACCAGATCCTGCAACTCCCATTCCCATTTGTGTCCCTTGCGTGACTCTCTCTATTAAAACACAGAAACCACCATGACTATTAGAGTTTCCATTTCTTCCCAATCCGTTCCCAGATACAGAAGAAGTTTACGGAGTAACTGTTGGTAATGAGGAAATCAGAACAGTTGTTACGAAGGACGATTCAGCAGTTGAGAGCTGGATTGAATGGATTTCTAATGAGTACGATGATGATTATATTAATCATCCCATTGTTGGTCTTGATGTTGAATGGAAACCTCCTTTTGGTCCCCATCGTAATCCGGTAGCAACATTACAACTCTGTATTGATCGTAGGTGTTTGATTTTTCAGATCATACATGCGGATGGAGTCCCTGAATCTCTTGATGGATTTCTTAAAGACACTAATTACAGATTTGTCGGTGTTGGAATTCAAAGTGATGTTGATAAGCTTGGAAGTGACTATAATATCTGTGTTGAGAATGTTTATGATCTTAGGGATCTGGCTGCTGAGAAGTATGGTGGGAAAGATCTTAAGAATGCTGGGTTGATGGGATTGGCTGGATTGGTTTTGGGTCGTGGAGAAATTGAAAAACCTAGAAATGTTACTTTGAGTAATTGGGATCAGTATCGCCTTACTCCAGAACAGGTTAAGTATGCCTGCGTTGATGCTTATGTTTCTTTCAAGCTCGGTGAACAACTCCTTGAGGATGATGATTAAGTTAAGGTTTAATGGTAAAAGGGTTTCTGTCTGGGGTTTTTACTTGCTCATTAATATGATGTTAGGGTTTTATGCTTTTGCTTAGGAGTATAGGAAGTAGTAGTTAGGGTTTAGAGGTTTTGCATTGGAGTCCAGGAGATCAAAATTAGCTGTCTGGGTTCATGATCTGTGGTTTGATTTTTGTCTCTGTAATCAGTTACTGGGTGTTTTTCTTTTGTTGATCTTTCTGTTACTCCATTGTTATTAACAACTTTTTGATTGAACTTTATGGTTTGTTTTTTGGTATTCAGATTCAGTGATAAACAAATTTATGTTCCAATTGTTTCTTTTAATTTTCTTATTTCAGATTGAATAGCTTGTAAATGTGTGCTTAAGATTATGCCAAAAGCAGCAGCAGTGCAGTTGGCATTTGTGAAAGACTTTGACACAAAGCATAATCAAAGTGGCCTAATACACTGTTAAGTTTTTTAATTTTACTGGACTTGCACTGATTAAGCACTAAAATGTTGCATTGGGTTTTAAGACACAAAGTATAACTTTTGCCGGGTGTGATTGGAATGGAAGGAGAGATCGAGGAGAAATGGGTGGTTTATTGTGCAGAAGAAGTGGAGGGATAATCGATATGGAAGGAGTTGAGATTAGCCTTGAGTTAGTGACAAAGAGAATCATTCTCTGGGTTTAGTGCCTTGGTTTTACTGAAAAGTGAAGGACATATGTACAGTTGGATAAGAAGGTCTAAGGTCGGTCAGTAATGCAATTTGACACGGCAAAGAAATTGCTCGGGCAAATTACCAATCAAACAAGAATGTCAGAGTAGCACTCTTTTAAAAGAGCGTCAAACTTGTAACACCACTCCCTATGGTTCAGCGTCATGGAAACAGGTAGAAATTGTGCAAAATGGGGGGCAACTGTGGTTCATGGTAGTACAACATTTTGCATATTCGTCTAGTAGTCCAGCAACACGAAGTCGCAAAAACTATACCCCGTACAATAAATTACTTATCATACATGTTGCCATCAGAGTTGAAGCAAGAACAGTCGGACTTTACGGCAATAATTGAAGCATAACTTTACGGTAATGCTTCCTATTTCCTAAGTTGATAGCATGATTTTTTTTGCATTTCCAACTAGACCAACTCTTGCTTTCTTTTGCAGCGGCCACAAAAGCAAGCATATGTTAGTGGGGGGACAGCAATACTTGGCAGTCAAGGAAAATGCCATTTACAGTGTATCCAGAACTGCAGGCAACTAATTTTACAGTAACTTTTTTCTGTTTTGATCCAAGAAGTCACCATCTCCTTTTACGGATGTAAACATAAAAATAAATTTTCCTTTCTTATGTGATTTAATTTGTGTATCAAATCCGGTTCTAATCCAATAATTTTCCTTATAAGTTCCTAACCCACTACTCATACCAGCGTTCCCCATTTGTGTCTCTGCAACTCTGCAACAACTTTCTCCTCTGTAGCCACCAAGAAAACCACCATGACCATCGAAGTTTCCATTCATGGTCTTCCCAACCGCTACCCAGATACACAAGAAGTTTACTCTGTGACTGTTGGTGATGAGGAAATCAGAACAGTTGTAACTAAGAATGCTGCAACAGTTGACTACTGGATTGAAAGGATTTACAGTGATTACAATTATTATTTGAATCATCTCATTGTTGGTCTTGATGTAGAATGGAGACCTGCTTATGGTATTGGTCTCTATCGTTATCCTGTAGCAACATTGCAACTCTGTGTTGGTCGTAGATGTTTGATTTTTCAGATTTTACATGCCGATGAAATTCCTGAATCTCTCCTTGTGTTTCTATCAAACCCTTATTTCAAATTTGTTGGAGTTGGGATTCGAAGTGATGTTGAGAAACTTGGATGTGATTATGATATATCTGTTCAGAGTGTTGTTGATCTTGGAAATCTGGCTGCTGAGAAGTATGGTAGCAAGCAGCTTAAGAATGTTGGGTTGATGGGATTGGCTGGATTAGTTTTGGGTTGTGGAGAAATTGAAAAACCTAGAAATGTTACTTTGAGTAATTGGGATCAGTATCATCTTACTCCAGCACAAATCAAGTATGCCTGTGTTGATGCTTATGTTTCTTTCAAGATCGGTAAACAACTCCTTTAAGTTAAGGTCTTATGGTTGCAGGATGTTGTGTTTGGGTTCATGAAGATTTTGTTAGGGTTTTTTGCTTTTGCTAAGTAGTATAAGAAGATGTAGCTAGGATTTTGAGGTTTTGCATTGGAGTCCAAGAGATCAAAATTAGGTGGGTTCATGATTAATGGTTTGATTTTTGTCTCTGTATTCAGTTGCAGGTTTTTTTTTTGTTGTTGTTGATCTTTCTGCTACTCCACTGTTATTAACAAGTTAAATTCTATGGTTTTGTATTCAGTTTCACAAAATTATTTTGCGTTTCAGTTTCTTATTCATCATCTGTTCTGTTGTGATTGAATTGCAAGTAAAAGTCAAAAAACAACACGGCACCTGTTCAATTGGCATTTGTTGTGAAAGACTTGTGTATCTGCAAATTTAGAAGCACCCATGCCTTTGGATTTAAGCCGACAAAAACTTATTTAACCAGGAATGTTTTAAGGTAGAAAACGACGAAGAATGGTTGCAAGGTTTAATAGAGGACCACGATATACAAGAGGTAAGTAATTCACTTGAATTTTTTAAGGATGAAGAGGATTTTATAATACAAGAAATTGTGCAAGGTTTGTCTAACCCTTTGCATATTGATTCTTCTCCTTTACCTCTTATTGGTTTGAATGTATGTGCTTCGAAAGTATTTTTGGATGATTTTGTTTCTAGATATCCACCATTGGAAACACTTGATGCTAACACTATGCAGGTTTGCCAAGAGGAATACATGGAAGTTCCAAAATTCTATGTTCTTTATACACTTCCGAGTGTGGATGAGAATAAGTGTGGGGGAAATTTCTATCGAGCGATAATTTCACTATTGTTTTCTTGTGCTAATATTTGTATGGAGTTATTGTTTTCAAAACAGGTATTATGGGTGGATCCTCAAATTTTCAGATTGTTAGTATATGGGGACTGAATCCTGCAAGAGCTAAGTCGGGCCGTCGACTTTAAAACAAGCGCTTCATGGGAGGCAACCCATAAGTTTTGTATTTCTTATCCTTTTGCTTTTTGTTATTTCTTTTTCTTGTTTCTTATCATGTTAAAATTTCCCACCTTGACTTTACTAGGAGGATTCAATTACATTGAGGGCAATGTAAGGTTTAAGTGTGGGGGAGTGGTTAAGCATGTTTATTAAAAAATTACAAAAAAATTAAAAAAAAAAAAAAGTTTTACTTAAAACCTCCAACTTTTAGAGATTTTAGAGTCACTAGCATACTTCTAGGTATGTTTACATAGAGATTTTGACCGACATAATTGAACTTGGAAATGTTAGAGAACTACATTCGGATTTCTTATTTGTTAGAGTGTTAAATAATGGATTTAATCATGCCGGTGATGCGAATTTGGTGCAGGGAGAAGTGCATTATTAGAGTTGCTGATCAATCATTAGTGGAGACTACCCGTATTCATATCATGTGAGGCACCGACCAGAAATTTTCCATCTACTAAAGAGCTTCTTTTGAGTGTGTGTCACCGTACGTAAATTCCGGGTAGAATGGTGAGCTACCCAACCTCCCACCAATAGAAGCACTATTTTTTATCTCTTGAGTGCTAATTTTGTCAATCATAAGGGTGACGTCTATAGATAAAAGCCTCCTTCTTGTAGTTCGATTTGCAGTTAGCACCATTCTCTCTCTCGACAACAACGGATCCATAGAAACACCATCATCATCAACAAGGAGCGACATCAAAATCTACAAGGAAAGTTGGAAAAGTTTAAGGTTTACAAGCAACGGAACGAGAAAAAGAGCAAATTTCATATTCAAGTAAAGCAACATACAAATGAGCGGATTTTACATATATGTTGAGGACTTACAATACAATGAGGTAATTTTATATTCAAGTATGAAGACTTATTCACAAGAGCGAAGAAAAGCAAAAGGTGAGAATTGTTGAAGTTTATGATTTTGAGGCGATACAAGTTGTGAAGAATCAAGCGGTAAAATACTTCTCCCACGGCCACGGTTTGTTTTTGTATTTTATTTCTCTTGTTTGAAAAAAAAAAAAAAAAAAAATTGAAAAAAAAGAAAAGAAAAAAAAAAAGAGAAAAAAAAAAGAGAAATATTTGTTTTGTTAATAAGCCGTGGGGAAGGAAAATATATAAGGAAGTTTCAAGCGACAAGGATTTAAGGTAAAAGAGTTACAAAGTGTCAAGGATTTATAGAGTTTATCATCAATAGTTGAAACCGAAGACGAAGGAGATCAAGACGAGGAGCGGAAGACGTTTTTATTGGATGCCGTGAGAGTGGTGTTATCATAATTGGTGATCGGATGTGAAGGTGAGTAAGTAATCTCATCCTCGATAATAGTGGTTGATTTCCTTTCTTAGAGATCGTCAAGGAAAAATGGTTTTTCAAAATATTAAAAGATGTGGGTTTTTAAAAAATATTTCGGAAGTTATCCTTCCCACCATTCAACGTGTCGTTGTGGATTTCTCTCTTCATTCCTACCCGCACACATGTGTGACCCATAAAAAAGCCGTCTTTTTGAGTGCAATTATCATAAAATCCTTTTTGGTGAGGCGAAGTCGAGGCGAAATGCTTATTGATCGTTTCTCAAACACGCGTTCTCTCATTATGGTGTGGTTATTTCTCACTCAACATTTAAGAATGAGAATATGTTCTTTAGTATTTCTAACTTCTTATTACTAGAATGCGAGAAACTCTATGTCCTCATAACTCTTTGGATGCTTGTGACGCTTGAACGCTTTGAAGTTGTGAGTTTTTAGTTTGATTTGCTCGAGGACTAGCAAAGTCTAAGTGTGGGGGAATTTGATAGGTGTAGAATACACCGTATTTACTATATAGTAGTTTATGCTTTCTTTGCTATTTTTCTTGTAAATTATGTATTTTACGTGTGTTTTTGAGTTATTAGGTACTCACGGAGTCGCACGGAGGGAAAAGAAGAAGAAATCACCAAAATTGAACAAAAAGGGCAAACTTGTCATTTCATCAAGGGAGAAGACTATTTGGAGTCCAGAGGTGGTTAAGGGGCTCTCATTCAAAGGTACCCCTTATCACTCAGTGGGTGTTACTAACAGGGTAGCCCTTATCCGAGAGGATGGTTATCTTGGATAGCACCCAATTGGGTCGGCCCTATCCATGGCCCGCATCCAGGATCCAAACCCGAAATCGGATCCAGACCCACTTCACAACCTAACCCTATGTCCGAGAGATATTGGTATCTCATCATTCATTCATATCCGAAATTGAGAAACAGAAAAAATAGAGGCGCGGATGAAATTCAGTGAAGATCTCGTTGTCACTAGCATTGCCGAGAGATCGAGAACTGACAAATTGAGAGATGGCAAAGAGATTGGAGCCCTAATGAATCAAGACTAAACGGGGTTTGAAGCTGTCTTTAGCAGAAGATGCGTTGCCGTTGAATGGTGGATGAATAAGGGTTTGGTGGAAAATGAGTGAAATAGAGATGAAATTGAAGGGGATCTGAAATTAGATTGCAGCAATGTGTTTGTCGATCTAGGAAATCAGATGAAGGTATTGATGATTTGTGGTCTTGCCGTTGCCGCTGTGAAGATAGAGTTCAACTTGAGATGGGTTAAGGATTTGAGTTGAGATTGGAAGTCTGCTGTGGTTGATTTCGAAGGAGGGTCTCTTTGTTGAATCTCGGATGTAGAAACTGGGTGAGAATTGTTGAGGGTTAAGATCGAGAAGTTTGTTGGTAATGGTGGTGATTGGGTTTAATGGATGAAATCGCAGGTTGAGAAGCAAGAATGGGTTCTCATTGCAAATGGGTATTATGAAGCTCCGAGTTTGAAATGGGTGGGTCTCGGGGAAGGTTGAAATGGATTTGGGTCGATTACGTTGTTGAATTGATAATGATGATTACGCAATTGGTGATGGTACCGAGATGATGGTGGATTAAAGGAATTGGGAGGCGAGTTGGTGAGAGATGGTGCAAACCCGGTTAACAAATATGAGCTAGAGAAGGTGCGGTTCGGCTAAAGTGGTTATGATGTGGAGTAGTGGTGCAGTAGCTTAGCCATGTTGCAGCTGATGTTGGTGGAGTGTGAGAAGAAGAACAAGGCCAATTGGGGCTTATTTGGCTGTGACAGTAGAGGTGTGATGCTTGTTAGGTTACAGGGATGGCTTGAACCGGTGACATTGCGCAGGTGTTGGCATGGTTGATGCAGCTGCAGTTAGGAATGGAGACTGAGGTTTTGGTTTGATGTTGTTAGCTGCTTGAGATTGCAAGTGGGTAGAGTTGGTGTTGGTGCTATAGCTGGAGTGTGTAAATTGCAGGGTATTGGCTCAGTTGGTTTGAGTTTTGTGCATTGCAGTTGCGGCATTGGTGGATGTATCAACTGGTAGCTAAGGAAGTTGCAGGGTATGAAGCTCCAAGTATTACACCCGCAATGGAATGAATGGGCTTGTTGGCTTGAGAATGATTTGGTTTGAAACCTGGGCGAGATGTGAAGAATGATCTAAGTGCGGTTGCGGTTGGCATGACCATCTTTCTTGAGAAGAGAAGTTCTGAGACAGGGAAGGCATGGCCATCTGGGCCGTGAAGTACTCAGGCCAGTGCAAGACCAGTCGGCCGAGTTAGTGATTTCTTGACCCAATTGACTGACGGCTTAACCTATTTGACCGTTAACTCGGACGACGCCGTGACGGAATATTCCGTCGAATATTCTCCCGACGACAGAATTTTTAGGTGGCCGGCGGCGACGAATTCCGGCCATAATACCAGTTTTCCGGCGAGCCAAAAATTCCAGAATTTTCTATGGACTTCTCTCATGGGTGTGAAGACTTGGACTAGGAATTGGATGGAGAATTGGGCTCAAATTTGGAAAGAGAAGATGAAGAGTTGAGAAAGGCTTGGACTTGGAAATTGAATTGCTAAAGGAAAAGGATTCTATTCCTTGGAAGATTTGGAGAATATTGAAGCCTATAAATAGAGAAGTTTTCTACATCTTTTACACACCTCTCTACACACACAACACTTGTGTTTTTGTTTTCAAAATTCTTCTTTTTAATTATTTGTGTGAACTTAAAAATTCTCCCTTTAATTATTTGTGTGAATTTCAAAAACATGAGTAGCTAATTTTATTATTGATTGAGGATGAATTCCTAGTTCTTAATATGATTTAAGTTTTTGTTTTCAATTCTATCTTGAAGTTTTTCACATGATTATCGATTGTTTTTACTAATAGGAATGTTTATTCATTCATGATTGATTGATAGATTGTTTAGAGTGCACGCTAAATTGATTTGTTAGTTTAATCTAAATCTAGTATAAGTTAGGGAATAAGTAATCGTTCTCGACACTTTACACAAGTAGAAAACACGAGACCTTGCGGAGGGATTCCGTGGAGCGATTGTGTGTAAAAACAACGCTAGAAAGTGGACCAAGCGAACCGAGTCTAACTACTAGTACTAAACCTAAATTCATAGATCTTAATGCATTCGGGGAATTACATCTTGTAAGCGAACCTCAAGGTGGTTCTTTTGAATAGAATCTGATAACTAAGCGGACTTGTTACTCAGTGAAATAAGGGATTTTGGGGCTAGCTAAGCGGACCTGCTATCCTACGGTTGGTGATAATTTGTGACTAATAACAAGTAGAAAAGAACATAACTTTAATCATTGTTTTGCAACGAAGAAGGATTCCTTGATCTTGTCTCTCTTATTGCTTTCAACTTTATCTTTTAATTGCTTTGTTTATTTTCTTTTGCTTTATACATCCCCCCTTTTTGTGACAATTTTTACAACTAGAATCTCTTGCTCCTCGTGGGAACGAACTTGACTTCCATTATATTATTTTTAATTGAGTGGAAATATTAATTAATTTGATTGCACCTACGACACGCATCAAATTTTGGCGCCGTTGCCGGGGAGGTCACAGGACCTGGATTTCTTTTTGTGTAATCAGAGGAGGTCACAGGACCAATCTTTTAGCGAATGGATACTAACGCATGCATTTGCAGGAACCTAAACCGCAATTGGCACGGCCACTTCAATGCAGTAAAATAAACACCGGGGGCAGGGCCACTAAAATAATTTTCAATGGGACAATCTGTAGGGTGTGACTTCTAAGTAGGTTGTAAAAATTAAGTTCGAGTACTTTCACAACTAACAAACAGATTTACTCATGCAATTTTCTTCTTCAAAATTCCTCAATATGCAACAAAATTCGACTGAAGATAAAAGTCTAAGCATGAACAGTGGAATACATCTAATAGATGGATTACACAATTAATTAATAACATAATGATGGATGGGAATAGGAATCAGTTTTTTGGTTAAATAGGCCATAAATTTGAATTCCTGGGTCTAAAAGACAAGCAAACTATGCCAACCTTTCAAATAGGCATATATTCAAATTTATGGTTTTAATATCCTTCATGGTTAATTCGCCCAAACTTTATAATTGTTTTTTATGTCCACTTACTAAAATACCCTTTTTAATTACCATCCTTTATCACCCGACAACGACAACCTTGCTTCTTCGTTTTTTTGATTGAAAAAGCCTCTTCTTCCTCTTCAATTTGGTAAGGGTGAGTTAACAGAGGCGAGAATCCCATATCTATTGATCGGCGAACAGGGATTTCAGCAAGACAACGAGTGATAGGTCTCGAATTTGTGGCAATTTGGTGCGATTTCAAGATCGAAATGGAAGCTAGGTTCTTTGATGAATGAGTTGAATAATGGGGTGATGATAATGATACGAAAAGGGATGAGTAAGCTTGGGTTTTGAGTTTAATTCGAGTTATGAGAAGATTTGGTTTCTGGAATTGATGAGGTTATGGTTAAGAGGGAGAGTTTTAAATCTAGGGTGAAATTTTTCCCATCAAGAAGAACAAGGAAAGAGATGGATTTGCTGTCAAGAAATTAATTATGGGTTTTCGAATTTAAGACATCGAGTCTGTCTAGAACTAAAGCAGGGAGAAGATTACACCGGTTACAAAAGTTTCTGATGATTTTGTGTTTAAAACAAGGTGGAGATGTCTTGATTAAAACCATTGGATATTAAGGTGAGTTTGAATGTTTGTGATGGATGAGAAATGTGGGTTGCTGTCGGAATTGAATTCCATTACAGGGAAGGAGGAAGAGGGGTGAGAAGAAGGAATCAAAGTTCTCTCTGCCAACATCAACTCTCGCTCACTAGGTGTTTGTAAATGTGTTAGTAAAAATACAGATTTGTTCATCAAATTTCTTAGGCAAACCACACTTCAGATGAACATGCTATGGAATTTCTTTCAAATGGCTTTGATTATTATGATCACGAAAGGATAAATTGTATAATGGTTCCATCTTCTATAGATTCACGAAAGACTTTGATTATTATGATCCACAGGTAAAGACTACTCCCGGCATTTTTTATACTTCTTTGTAAAATGAGTGATTTTTATATGAATTTGAAACAGTTTTGTGAATATGTGCCTCAAAATGTTGCCAAAATAGTTTTATGAATTTGAAATACACAAGACACACCTGAGTGCATAATGTATATCCTGACAGAAAAATAGGTTTTGACCCAAATGCACCTGAGTGCATAACGTATATTTTTTTTGAACTTTCTCTTATTTATTTTTTAGTTGATGTCTTAATGGTGCTAGATTTATTGTTTGTGATCATAAACTAGTGATTTTAGTTGTGCATAATATATTATAGGTGATTAGTAGGATAGACTTAATGCTTAAAAAAAATGTAGGATAAACTTAAATTTATCCATAAAATACACAAGATGCACCTGAGTGTGTAAGGTATATTCTGGTAGGATATAGGTTTCGGTCTGGTTGCACCTGAGTGCATAATTTATATGCATATTCGTATAGGAAATATGTTTTAACCAGGTTGCTCCTGGGTGCATAATGCATATTCTTATAGGAAAAATGTTTTGGCCAGGTTGAACCTAGGTGCATAATGCATATTCCTATATAAATCTAATGTTATCAGGTTGCACCTGTGTGCATAATGCATATATATATGAAATAATTTTTGGCCAAGTTGCACCTGGGTGCATAATGCATATTTTTAAAAGTAATAAATTTTGGTCAGGTTGCACCTGGGTGCATAATGTATCCTCGGCGTGGCTTAAAATTTATATTTTTTTTTTCCGAATTTCATATCAACAATGGATCTTGTTTCGTAGAGGTTTTTGAGCCATTTCCAAAAATATAAAATTTATTAAAATCTGACTTATATTTGAGAAGTTATGGCCTTTCTCGTGATTAATTTTATATTAGAGTGAGAAAATAAATATGAGAGAGAAAAGGATATAATAAAGAATAAAGTTTAAAGCTAAGGGTATATATGACTAATTTGTCTTATGTCTTTTTCACCCAGACCTATATTTTACATGTCCATTGCTCCCCCACTTTATGGGGTGTGGTCATATGACCCATTTTCCGGATAAGAATTGATGAGGAAATTCAACAATTCAATGTAAAATGAAGTATGACCAGCCCCTTATCGGAAAATTGAACACTTAGCCTTCATGACTTTAACGCATGGACACAAGGAAGGCCGGATGTTTTGAAATCCAGGAACGGCGTCCAAAGATTTTGGACCATTCTCTTATGTAGTGAATGACACAAGAAACATGCAAATGTTGCCGTGAGGTCAACACTTTGCAGTCAACAAAGTAGTTCCGTGGAAGGTTAGGGTGATGACATTCGACAATCAGAAACCCATGTTACCATCCTGCACAGCAGAGCGTAACAAGCAACATCCGACGACTCTGACATACAGAAACCTTTTTCGGTTTATGATGCAAGGGCCACATCTCTCCTTTTATAATTTTTGTGTATCAAATCCGTTCTCATCCATTAATTTTCCTTTTAAGTTCCGCCCACTACCATTTGGGTCACTTTTATTTCTTCTCTGCAACAGCATTCTTCCCTGTAGCCACAAACAAAAACCATGAAAACCACTGTTTCAGTCTTTAGAAAAACCGCCATGAACAGTCAAGAAGTTTACTCTGTAATGATTAATAATGAGCATATCTACACAGTTGTAACTAAGAATGCTTCAACAGTTAAGCGCTGGATTGACAGGATTTGCAAGGATTACAATGATCATCTAAATCATCTCATTGTTGGTCTTGATGTCGAATGGAAACCTGCTTATGGTCCTTACCGTAATCGTATAGCAACATTACAACTCTGTGTTGGTCGTAGATGTTTGATTTTTCAGATGATACATGCCGATGAAATTCCTGAATCTCTCAGTGGGTTTCTGTCAAACCCTTATTTTAAGTTTGTTGGAGTTGGAATTCAGAGTGATGTTGATAAACTTGGATGTGATTATAATATTGGTGTTATGAATGCATTTGATCTTGGGAATCTGGCTGCTGCTAAGTATGGTAACAAGGGATTTAAGAATGTTGGGTTGATGGTATTGGCTGAAGTGATTTTGGGTTGTGGAGAAATTGAAAAACCTAGAAATGTTACTATGAGTAATTGGGATCAGTATCATCTTACTGAAGCTCAGATTAGGTATGCTTGTATTGATGCTTATGTTTCTTTCAAGATTGGTAAACAACTCCTTCAAGTATGATTTAAGAGGGTTTCTGTTAGGGGGTTTTTGGTTCTTGAAGATGTTGTTAGGGTTTTATGCTTTTGCTTAGTAGTACTATAAAAAGATGTAGGGTTTTAAGGTTTTGCATTGGAGTTCAAGAGATCAAAATTGGCTGGGTTCATGATTTATGGTCTGATTTTTGTCTCTGTAATCAGTTACAGGGTTTTTTGGTTGATCTTTCTGTTACTCCGGTGTTATTAGTAACTGTAGATACCCGAAAATATAATGTGCGTGAGTAAAGGGAGAAGCAACAAAGTGAAAGGACGTACACCAAGACCCTACGCAAACGTGGAGATGTAATGAACATGGGAAGAAGAGGTGATGGGGATGTAGGGACATACTCCAAGACTCTACACCTTAACAAGATGTAAGAACCTACCTTAAGACCCTACATAAACATGAGGATATAATGAATATGGGAAGAAAAGGTGATGGGGATGTAGGGACATACTCCAAGACCCTACACCTTAACAAGATGTAAGAACATACCTTAAGACCCTACATAAACATGAAGGTATAATGAATATGGGAAGAAGAGGTGATGGGGATGTAGGGACATATTCCAAGACCCTACACCTTAACAAGATGTAAGAACATACCTCAAGACCCTACATAAACATGAAGGTATAATGAATATGGGAAGAAGAGGTGATGGGGATGTAGGGACATATTCCAAGACCCTACACCTTAACAAGATGTAAGAACATACCCCAAGACCCTACATCTTGTGACAAATCGTGGAGATGCAGTGTGCGCGGAAGGAAGAAGGGATGAGAGTGTAGGGACTTGCCCCAAGACCCTACACCTCATGGCAAATCGTGGAGACGCAGTGCGCGTGAGAAGAGAAAGTGACGAGAGTGTAGGGACTTACCCCAAGACCCTACATCTTGTGACAAATCGTGGAGATGCAGTGTGCGCGGAAGGAAGAAGTGATGAGAGTGTAGGGACTTGCCCCAAGACTCTACACCTCATGGCAAATCGTGGAGACGCGGCGCGCGTGAGAAAAGAAAGTGATGAGAGTGTAGGGACTTACCCGGGACCCTACACCTTGTGACAAAACATGAAGATGCAACGAGAATGAGAGGAAGAAGCGATGGGAGCGTAGGGACTTGCCCCAAGACCCTACGGCTTGTGGCGAAACATAGAAATGTAATGAAGAAATGATGGGAGTGTAGGGACTTACTCCAAGACCCTACACCTGGTCACAAAGTATGGATAAATATTGGAAGGGAAAAGGGGGCGCCCACGAGTGAATAGAAGAGTGCCAATAGTGAGTGGGTCCCAACGAGAGGGTAGCCCCATCCCGAGAGGCAGAGGTGTTCCATAGTGGAAGGGATATCAAGGACACGTGTACGGACTCGGGATGCAGAGTGAGAAAGAAGTCAAGATGGTGTACGTGTACGGTATCTAGGAACTCAAGGGAAATTTAGGAGGGTTATAAATACCCATCTCTTAAGAAGGAGAGATTAAGCCTTTTACGTGTAAAAATTAGTATTGTACTACTTGTTGGATCGAGTTATTCTTTTCCTCTTTGGTGTAATTCAAGGGTTTACCCATTTAATTTATACCATATTTACATTGGCGACTTCTCTTTGGGCTCGATCTCGTAATAGTACAATGACTACACCAATTGCACGGCCACATCCCGCTGCAGATCTTTGGTGACATCCCACATCTGCCTGCACGAGACGGAGGAGAGCCGCTTAGTGAACTCCGGCCAAGCATTGTTGGATTTCCAAGATATGGAGCGACGACGCATCGAACTGGCAGCGCGTATTGCTACACTTACACCGATAACTCATGATAATGGAGCGATTGGCGAAGGAGGTAGACCAGGAACAGGCATGTTACAGCCAAGAGACACAAACGGGGAGCATATATCTGTTACCCCCCATGATGTACATACCCCTCACACACCCCAGTTCACTCCACAGAGTTGTACTAGACAGAATTTTACGATAGATGAACTAAAGATGGCCAAATACATCGAAGACAAGTATGGATTAGAAGCATCATCCAAGTCGTTCACGGTTCAATCACCGCTTACTCATGATGTGGTGGCCCGCCCAATGCCTCTTATGTATAAAACTCCCAAGTTTACTTTATTCGACGGGACGGGCAATGCAATGGAACACTTACACCGCTTTACCATGATGTTAAATGAACACGCTGCGAACAAGCATGTATGCCTAAGGGAGTTCGGAAAGTCTCTCACGGAGATGCATTCACTTGGTTCATCACTCTTCCCCAAAGTAGCATTGAGACATGGGACCAATTACAAGCAACTTTTTATGCAAAAATTTTACTCCAAGCCGGTGAAGATTTCAATCTCGGACTTATGCAAGATACGATTCCGCGTAGGTGAGAAGAAGGCGTGTTTGTCAAACGCTTCGGATGGAATATTTGAGGTGCAACATCGTCATCCCGAGAGAAGGAGTTGGTCAACATCGCATTCTTTGCCTTACCTCTGCAGAGACACGGCGAGTATTAGAGAATCTTTGGCATGGAAAATTTTGCCGACTTAGAAGAATCATGCGCAAGAACGGGCCTTCTGAGAAGAAGAGATGGACGCCGAAAGCAAAGCTTGGCCTCACGGCGTTTCATATGCTCGGGATGAAGGTAACCAACGGCGTCGACCATTCAAAGACAATGAAGAACGACGCGGTAAACGACCGGCAAACTCCAACGGCAGAGAGAGGAACCTCCATGAGTACCCCTGCTCTTTTGACATAGTCCTTGACCTGCTCAAGGAATGGATCCGCAATGATGACATCAAGCTACCAGCACCCCCAAAGGAGCCAACGGAACAAGACAAACGAGAAAAGAATTACTGCTTATTTCATCGTAAAGTGGAACATCCCACAAAGGAATGCCGCACATTACGATGGAGGTTTCACAACCGCATGAAGAAAGGTGAAATCGATCTGGGTACTAATAAGATCCAAGATACTCCGTTCGCAGCTCACACAAGCAGCAATGTTCGCACACATAGAAGACGCATTACAAGAAGACTTGGACGTACGAGATGGGCGAAGTGAGACGGGTGAACATGAATACTCGAGGCGCATGATGAGGAACATGTAGACATCTTGGCGAAGTTGCAGCCATGGATATAGCAGACAACACCGAGTACATTCTGCAAAGGTAGTAAAGAAACCACTATTTGCGAAATTCTTCGATTCCCTAGGCTTCACACAAGCTCGGCGTCGGATGGCGCGGAATTCATTACCCGTATTGCAGCTAACGAAAATATGACGGCATACCTTGATAGGCGATATCCCTTGCCCACTAATGTAATCACATTTTCGAGAGGCCGATCGTCGAGTGGATTGTGATCACACTAGACCACTTTACCTCACCGCATCCCTTCGAAAGAAGTCCTTCAAGCGTGCCTTCATCGACACCGGAGCTTCCTTGAACTTAGTCCCTTACTGACATTTTACAAACCATGGGTATTAAAGACTCAGAAATAAGGAAGTCTCAAACCAGGATCCAAGGGTTTGGAGGTTTAAGTCAGTATACCATAGGTACCATTAATCTAGAGGTCAAGACAGGACCTCTTCGATCTATAGAACCATTCCACGTCATGAATGTTGAAACAATCTATCACATGTTGTTAGGACGACCATGGCTCCACAAGCATGGAATTGTCCCTTCCACATATCACCAATGCGTCAAGTTCATCTTAAAAGGCAAACAGAAACGCATCTCCGCGACAGAAAATCCATTTTCACCTGAGGAAGCATACATGGCTGAAGCCGCATTCTACACTGGCCTTAGTGAACCCAATGAAGTAATCACTCACATCTATTCCACTCCCATCCCAGGAGGGAAACCACTTATCGGGGGGCAACGTCTACTAATCGGGAAAAACACAAGCGGAGCAATAACACCGAAGCTTCAAGGTTCAAGAAGGAAGTGCGCTCGGACGGACGTCATGTTTATCGCTTATAGCAATTACGGGGAGGGCACCACACCAATAGTGGAGGTCAATATGGCGAGAAACCAACACACCTGGTCAAAGTGGTGACCCTATCAAAGTCAGGAGCGCATCGTCCCCGAGCCGAGAACCTAAAAGCAACGAGGCTACGAGACAATTAAACATAGGCACGATGAGTTGCCCTAAGTTGATAGAAGTTGGAACTTCCCTCACCACCGAAGAAGGCAAGGCGTTAGAAGGTTTATTAAGAGAATTTCAAGATATTTTCGCGTGGTCTTATGAAGATATGCCGGGTCTGAACCCAGCCTTAGTATGTCATGAGCTCAAAGTATCTCCTACTAGCAAGCCGGTGAAGCAGCCTCGTAGACGATTTCACCACGACATCGAAAACAAAATTAAAGAAGAGATAACTAAAATGTTAGCTTGGATATATCAAGCCTATACATCATCCTACATGGTTGGCTAACATTGTACCCGTCGAGAAGAAGAATGGAACGTTGCGGCTGCTGTGTAGATTTCGAGAGATCTTAACAAAGCTTGCCCCAAAGACGAATTCCCAATACCCCTCATTGACATGTTGGTTGATTCCACATCGAGATGATGACTTGCGCTCGTTCATGGATGGTCAAAGTGGGTATAACCGAGATCAAAATGAAGGAGTCGGATGCGAGAAGACTGACATTCTCTACACCTATTGGTAACTTCTATTATGTTGTCATGCCCTTTGGTCTAAAGAATGCGAGGGCTACATACCAATGAGCAATGACATTTATCTTTCATGATCTTAACCATCCGCAATGGAAATATACATCGATGACATCGTGGTTAAAGGTAAACGAAGGGAGGATCATATCCCTAATTTGCGCAAAGTATTCACCGGATGCCGAGAATCTGACTTGAAAATGAATCTGCCAAATGTATTTTTGGGGTGACCTCACGGAAAAATTTTGGGATACCAAGTAACGAGTAAAGGCATCGAGGTGGACAAGGACAAAGCGCAAGCAATACTTACAATGACCGCCCGACGACTACGAACGAGTTACAACACCTAATTGGGCGAATCTCCTATATTCGAAGGTTCATCCCAGGACTTGCCCAAGTACATGCGGCACTTTTACCCATTACTCCGAAAGAATGTTCGGTTCACATGGGGGCCACTTCAAGCGAGGCTTTTGATTGCATCAAGCGTTGCCTAACAAACCCGTACGTCCGAGGCCGCCAATCAAAGGAAAACCACTTTGCATTTATACCTCGCGAATACGAGACACGGCGATTGGCGCTCTCTTAGCACAAGATATGGGTGACACACACCTAATACCTATCTATTATATCGGTAAGGCTCTCAAAGGGGCTGAACTCGGGTACTACTTTGTGGAAAAGGCATGCCTCCCATTGTTATTGGCGGCTTCAAAATTGCGACATTACCTCTTGGCGCACCAAACATATGTCATTGCGGCAGCCAACCCGGTGACTTATCGACTACCACGCCCATTCAAAATGGTAGAGTAGGCAAATGGGCCCTGCGACTCTTGGAATTCTCGTTCATCCCACTTCGACCACACGGGGTAAGAGGACAAGCAATCGCGGATCTACTAGCAGCCTTCCCAGGATCCGACAACACCGACATAGCATTGTTTGAGGAGATAGCCATGGCGAGAAGAAGAGCCTTGGCAAATGTTCTTTGATGGTTGGTAAATACGGGACGCATGGGGGCGCAGAGTCGTGTTCATCAGCCCAAAAGGAAAGAGCACCTCACACTCGTTTAAATTGGATTATCCCTGTACCAACAACGCGGCGAGTATGAAAGCTTCCTCATCGGTTTAACACTAGCCGAATCGATGCATATACGAAACCTTGAAGTAGTAGGGGATTCGCGACTCTGGTTAATCAGATGGAAGGGAATTCCATGTCAAGGAGCCAACTCTAGCCATATATAGAGAGAAGGCTCGAGAAATTGATTCAACATTTTTCCCATATCTCCATTCGGCAAAAACCTAGAACCTCTAACAAGCATGTTGATGCTCGGCTACATTGGCTTCCGGCCTCCAATTGATAGATGGAGATGAAGAGACTATGTTTTGTTATTCGAAGGAAGGAACCCTCAACTTGGGTGGAGGACCTCATATATGAAGATGAAAATGATTGGCGTCGACCAATCATTCTAGAATTAAAAAGAGCACCGAGAGGCACGTACTTTGCCTTGGAAGAAACTAAAGACCTATACACTTTTAGGAGGCAGCTTGTACTTCATTGCGTCGGGAGGTGCATTATGCAGAGTGCACAGGGGCCGGTCGAAGCTGAAACCAAACTTCAAGAGATTCACCGGCTCACGTGTGGTCATACTCTATCAATCGCTCCGCACGGGCGGATCGAGAGGCGGGAATTTGTTGGCCGGATATGGTAAAGCAGGCAACAAAGTTGCAAGACACCTGTAAAGATTGCCAAGCAGCACCACAATATCAAGAAGTTTGCGTAGCTGACGGGTCAGATGGTGATTGGAGAACACCATATTTGGATTATCTTAGTAAACGCATATCTTGCCCAGAAGATAAGAACTTGGCGCTTAAAATTGAAAAGAAATCCAAGCGATTCTTTGTGATCGAAGGGGAATTGTTCCGTCATGAGTTTTAATCAACGCACTCTAAGATGCTTGGGTCTGCGAGAATCTTTAAGTGCAATGGAAATATCTCATGACGGTGAGCATCAAGGAAAAGCACGATTGTTTACTTGAGTTATATGATGCGGGGTATTATTGGCCAACTATGGAGCATGATACGGCGGAATATGTTCGGCGTTGTGGCGAGTGCCGGCTACATGGGAACCTCATTCACGCACCACATACCACTCTGCTGGCATTGTCACACCATGGCCTTTCCACAGTGGGGTTTAGACATCATTGGTCCAATTACGCCTAAGTCATCAAACCGGGCATGAGTACATCCTTGCAGCTACGGAGTTGTTTACAAAGTGGGTCGAAGCGATCCCACTTTGAAGCACACTACGGAAGTGTCGTTGTGGCCTTTATCAAAGAAAACATCATTAGCCGCTTCGGCATACCAATATGCCTCATATCAAAAAAATGGCACTCCTTTCGTCAATAACGAAGTACGAGACCTTCTTGCGTCATTCCACATTAAACACAAGACCTCAACGCCATACTACCCCAAAGGAAATGGAAAGGCCGAGGCAACCAACAAGACCTTGCTAAGGATCCTCGATCGCGGTTTATACGACAACAAACGTCTATGGCATGACGAACTACCCATGGCACTTTGGGCATACCGCATTGCAAAAGAAGCTCAACCGGCGCGTCACCCTATAGCCTAGTATATGGTGAAGATATTTGTTATACCGCGAGAAGTGGTAGTGGCCTCGGCTAGAGTATTGACTTCCAGCGGTGTAGGCATTGATGAGAATAGGCGCTTTATGGCATTAGGCTGTATTGACGAGCGTCGTGACAAAGCGGATGCGCATGCGGCAACATATCGTGATCGCTTTGGCAAGGTCATATAACCAAAAGGTCATCCCACGAAGTTTCGAAGTAGGAGACTTAGTGCTTTCCATCGCGCCCCATGTACAACGTAATGAGAGCGCGGGAAAATTCGCTCCCTAATTGGGAAGGACCTTACCGCATCCGAGAAGCGGCGGAGAGTGGGTATTACAAGCTTGAACGCCTTGATGGAAGCAAGATCAAAGGAAAGGGTAAGGCCCAAGCTAATGATAAGGTCAACGGAATATGGCTTAAGACTTTTTATATGTAAAAGTTAATTTCTATCTCATAAATAAAATCTTTTTGGGGCACAAATATTACCTTGTGTTATTTTCTTAACTCATCCATGCACACCCGAAAAGGGAGGCGAGAACATAATAGCGGTGGCTGCCTTAAACGAGAATAAGGCAAAAGCACCAAAAATACACCAAGATTCGGTGTGGCTCACTTCGTATCAAAAGAAAGAAAGAAGCGATCGAGATACACCAAGATCCGGTGTGGCTCGCTTTACAACAAAAGAAAGCAAGAGCAATAGTCTTGGGAAGATGCCCCAACATAAACTTTGTCCTTAGAAGGGCAAGTAGTCGATGGGTGACTAGAACCTCGGTTACTTAGTGTGAGGAGAGAATCCTCGGACAACACTTACCTTAGCGAGATTCTAACAATTAGCGAGTCGAAAGAAGACAGAGACCATGGTAGCGTTACACAAATAACAAAGACCCATGCACAACCAGGGCGTCAACGTGTATGCATGCATAATGTCAATCAATGCACAAACAAAACAACGGGTAATTTCGCAACATACCCGAAATCAACACCTCACATTGGTGTTCTTGCCATCAGACACATCAAGATGACAAATGCTTTATTAAGATTGAGGTAACATATAAACACGTTAGGCATATAGCATAAAACGATCATTGCACTATGAGTAATAAGCCCCATGCAAGAGCATGGCGAACTCCTCCCTCAAGAAAAGACGGGCGAAATGACCAGTGTAGGCCGATAGCAGGGAATACACTGATTCAATTACCCAGCATAAACATAATCATATTAATGGAACGCCTACAGTCTTCACGCTGCATAAAAAATCGAACTCGTTCCGATTTCATGATAAGTCGTTGTTCTTCCAAAACGATAGGAACAATGCGGTTACATGACAAAAGAGTAGACTTCTGGGCTTCGACATGAGCTAACTCAACGTCATGTTTCTGATGCATGTTAGCAAAGTGATCTTCACATATGCGTAAGACCCCTAGCATATGAATGAGCCGCGAAGCTGCGAAGGCATAATTGCATATGCTATATATTCCAGCCAAGCAGGGTTGTGCGGTAAGAATAAAGATAGAAGATATTTGATTACAGTATGGGTTAGTATACCACAAGACTGGATTTTATACTACCAGCAAATCGCCCAAGGAAGTACACGAATTTCAAAAAAAAAAAAAAAAGAAAGAAGAGAGAGATGAATAACACACAAAAGATTACTTTCACAAACAAACCAGAAACACACAAGGATTCAAACGGATACATGTCTTGGCATAACAACTAACCAAGTACATACCTTTCCGCGGTCCTAAAAGGGAAAGGATAAAGAGATACTAAGAAAAGGGAACATGCAGGATCGACCAGCATGACACGCCTACGCACCTAACAAACAACCCGCATGCGCACATGCGAGAGCGACGATATGACATCCACTACAATACAACCATATTAAGGGAGTGACTCAAGCTCTGTTTCCAATTCACGAAGTTGGGAGGTAGCCTCGGCCAAAGCATTATTCTCGGTAGTAATACTGATCGAAAGCTTTGCAAGAGACTGAGCCACGGATCTTTGCTCAGTACTAAGGGCAATTAGACGAGCTTCATGTTCTTGGATACGGGAACGAGTCTCCTCAATCATCTGAGAAAGCTCCGCACGACGATTGCTAGTGCCCAACTCGAGTGCAGTTAGCTTATCACTCAACCATTGAACATTAAACCCCAAGCCGCTGCGGCCTGTCTATTAACGACCTCCAAACGCTCAGCTGATTAGCCGAGTGTGGCATGGCGTCCTCATCCTCCATCCCAGCCACTACATCTAATAAGCCATTGACGAAGCTTACCAAAACATCCCCAAGAGGAATTGGCCCCCAAATAGGTATATGTCCGTGATCCTTCACGATCTGAGCATAACGAGCACCGTGGTCACAGGCAACCCAGAAGCCGTAAACTAGCACATATCCCTCACCATTGTTCGCAAGGTCACCCTGTTTTATCTCATGCCCAAACCGGGGTACGCTTGGGTCGGTAATAGAGGTGGGCATAAGAACCTTTCTTACGGAAGAAGCCGGACACCGAAGGACGGGAGCCTCGCCCCCATGGCTTGACGACTTGGTACGTTTCAGATCATTGGAATCGGAACGATCCTCCGAAATACGACGACCGCCTTTCATTTCCTAAAAAAAAAAAGGGGGAGGGGGAGTTAGGGATGACCAAACACTAATGTATATGAAGGTAAGATGAACAGAGGACGATACCTGAGCAACAAGTGAGAGATGACTCGAACGACCTGAGCGACTAGAGCTAGGAGGGGGAGGAGGCTCATAGACTAAAGTAAGAACGAAGAAAGAGAAATGTTTAGCAAGTGAAAAAAAAAAACACAACACAGCAGCTCGTATTTATAGAACAAAATAAATAAGCACGTGCAATAACGACAGAGGAGGAGGAATATAGTAATAAAGAGGCCTACCATAGGGAACAACGGCATGATCAGGTACTTCTGGGAGTTGAGCAACCGGTGAGGAGGTAATAGGGGTACGACCAGACCGCCGCGACCGGTTAGACTATAACATACCGACAAAGTATCAGAAAATAATCAGATCAAGACGTATGGCCGGGGTGAAAAGGAAGGAGTTTACCTCTATCGGAACAGCCAAGACCTCGTCCGGAACCTCACCACCGCACTCTTCCGCCGAACGAATAAGATTAGATTTACGACGGCGGGGACCAACTACCCTACCTCGGGTGCTCGAGTGTAAACCTTCCGCGGCAGCAATAGACGATTCCAACTTAATACGACCAGATTGATGAAGAACTGGAGGGGAAGGCCCTTCTTTAGTCTCATTTGGGAAGACTACAAAATTTAGTCATCCTCGAACTTGATCCACTTGATAACGTTGCCACAAGGCTGGTTGCGACAAGACACGACTTCCGTAAGGCAAATTCTTCTCAAAAGGAAAGCTCTCGACTACCCGACAACGCCCATCCATAAACATAAACCGGTGAAAGCACCTAGCTACAAATATATCATCATCACTAAACGGAAGAAGTGCAGTAGCGCAAACACCTTGGTCGAAACCTGCCTGACGAGCAACACGATGAATGTTGTAAGATAAAGCACAAAATTTTCCTTCATAAAATCCTGGGATATGGCCAGGAGTCACCGCAAGAGCAAAGTCCCAAGCAAAAGAATCAACCTCAGCTTCAAGTCCTATTACCACCTCATCATCGGGAGAAGTAGAGGAAAAGCGATACGTGGGAAAACCGCAAGCACCGTCCGAGATAGGGCCAAAAGGTGAATTCCTCAAGACGATCCATAACATCAACAATGCGCACGGCGCGATGGGGACGAAGACCTTTATAGAGAGCAAGACGAGGATAAGATAATGTCTGCGTAGAACGACGGACGCGAGTAGTGTTCACAGCACGATGACAAACTTCATGGCGGAGATGTAAGGAGTTTGGGGAGGGACGATAATTCCGGAAGTGTTCCCATAGCCATACTTGAAGGAAAGCCATGGCAGCATTACTCTCAATGGTATGATCAGGATGATTTACCCTTTGGAGGTCACCGGCTAAGGTGTCAAGATAGCGGTACAACCCCCAAGAACATGGGAGCCAAGGGAAAAGAGACTTTGTTGACCATCAATACTGCCATTACTATGAGTTCGTCTTTGATATTATCCTTTACACCATATTCAAAAAGGTCATGGGATAACCAAAACACCAGTAACGCCGCAAGCTCATGCTTAGGGGTGATCCTCGACATGATAGGCAAAGACGATGAGTCAGGGGACTTACAGGCAACTCGTGTATACCAAAAATCTGCCCATGCCTTAAGACCAGCCCGTTTCTTCTTCTTAGGAGCACCTGAGGGAACATCGTCTTGAAGAGAACAACTCCTAGCTTGGCGGAGCACTCTGCACATTTTTTCCTCTTCGGTATTACGAGATTCCAATACATTTTTATAAGGAGCATTACCATGCATAGGGAGAGCCAAGATAGCCACGACGTCTTCCAGAGTTGGAGTAGCCTCTCCCCAAGCAAACAAGAGTGTATGAACCCCTTTCACCCAGCGAAGAACCACACGACGAAGATCCCATAGATTGCGTGTTATATGCCTAAACTTGGAAGCTTGAAGGGCGTTATATACCCCAATTTCATCTAAAATCTCGACATTAGAAGGTTCAAGGAGCACACAGTCTACCCATTTCGGCCATACGGGAGGGCATGTGGATGTGCCAAGGAAAGACACATTGGGAAGTACATGATCACCTCGACGAGCGGTGAGGTATGGTACCTCGACACTGTCAAGGAAGAAAGGCTTCGAAGGTTCACGTGCTAAGAGCCAAGACGCATCAGTAGCAGTGGCAACAATGATGGAAGAGCGGGCGGCTTGGTCGAAACCATCAGTCAGTAGTATCGCCTTCTCAGCAGCTTCACGACCGGCTTCACGTTCTCGACGTTCTTGCGTTGACATAACTCGACCCCTACGAGATTGACGGGAAGAAGTACCTGCACTTTGAGAGACACTTGGGGTGAGTGTGTCTTCATCAGAGGCGGCGTCCGTGCTATGACTAAGTTGGTTATTCTCGCTTGAGGAATCATCATTTGTTAGAATCGAGAATCACTCATGTTGTATTAAGTTAAGAAACGCGAGGGAAAATAAGAATAAGAAAGAGAATGAGATGGGAAAATAAAATGAGTAACAAGGAGGGTCTATATATAGAGGTGAAGAACAGAGAGAGGCGGAATACTACAAAACTTTTGCTAAGAACGAGGTAAAATGTCACATCATATGGGGGAAGGGTGATACGCGAGACATGCGATGCATAAACGAGTAGTAAGGGCGTAAAGAGCGGTAGTCTCTGTCACGGGAGAGCATGGCAGATTGGGGACTCAAATAAGAAGAACGGATACGAGAATTCTTTTTGAGACGCATGATGGGTTGCCTAGCCTGGATGGCAGATGAACATGGCTGTTGAGTCATCATGGGGACTTGGCGCTAGGAAGAACGGATGTTGTACTCATAAGGGTACCCTACACCATAGAGACGTGTTCGTTGGGTCCTCACGAGCAATTTGCTTTGCACATGAGAGCAGCCCATACCCGGGAGTAAGGTCGGTGAGCATCATGGGCTGTACGATTGATGAGAGATCGCTGATATCCAGGGAGAAGACGCTGATGGATGTCGTCAGTTGTCAACAAAGAAATAGCGAGGTTGATGAGGTTAGTACTTGAAGCAAGGAGAAGTGAAGGCATGCGTGAAGACGGGGAGAGATGACGAGGCATGAGGAGAGGTTTGAACAACCCCCTTTGTACGGGTGATTAGTATGGGTAAGGTATGGAAAGTGATAGAGTGAAGATGCATCTCGTATGACTTACGTATACAGAAGCAAGGGCCACGAGTAAGGCGTGGAGTACTACCATAGCCGGAAGACGGAGGTGATGCGTACTTGGGTAAGGCGATAATAAGTGAAGAAGAACATCATGACTTGTGAAGTATATGACTGCTGCTCACCTTGGATACGTGAACAGTCAGTCAGGGGACTTAATGTAGATACCCGAAAATATAATGTGCGTGAGTAAAGGGAGAAGCAACAAAGTGAAAGGAAGTACACCAAGACCCTACGCAAACGTGGAGATGTAATGAACATGGGAAGAAGAGGTGATGGGGATGTAGGGACATACTCCAAGACCCTACACCTTAACAAGATGTAAGAACCTACCTTAAGACCCTACATAAACATGAGGATATAATGAATATGGGAAGAAAAGGTGATGGGGATGTAGGGACATACTCCAAGACCCTACACCTTAACAAGATGTAAGAACATACCTTAAGACCCTACATAAACATGAAGGTATAATGAATATGGGAAGAAGAGGTGATGGGGATGTAGGGACATATTCCAAGACCCTACACCTTAACAAGATGTAAGAACATACCTCAAGACCCTACATAAACATGAAGGTATAATGAATATGGGAAGAAGAGGTGATGGGGATGTAGGGACATATTCCAAGACCCTACACCTTAACAAGATGTAAGAACATACCCCAAGACCCTACATCTTGTGACAAATCGTGGAGATGCAGTGTGCGCGGAAGGAAGAAGGGATGAGAGTGTAGGGACTTTCCCAAGACCCTACACCTCATGGCAAATCGTGGAGACGCGGTGCGCGTGAGAAGAGAAAGTGACGAGAGTGTAGGGACTTACCCCAAGACCCTACATCTTGTGACAAATCGTGGAGATGCGGTGTGCGCGGAAGGAAGAAGTGATGAGAGTGTAGGGACTTGCCCCAAGACTCTACACCTCATGGCAAATCGTGGAGACGCGGCGCGTGAGAAAAGAAAGTGATGAGAGTGTAGGGACTTACCCCAGGACCCTACACCTTGTGACAAAACATGAAGATGCAACGAGCATGAGAGGAAGAAGCGATGGGAGCGTAGGGACTTGCCCCAAGACCCTACGACTTGTGGCGAAACATAGAAATGTAATGAAGAAATGATGGGAGTGTAGGGACTTACTCCAAGACCCTACACCTGGTCACAAAGTATGGATAAATATTGGAAGGGAAAGGGGGCGCCCACGAGTGAATAGAAGAGTGCCAATAGTGAGTGGGTCCCAACGAGAGGGTAGCCCCATCCAGAGGCGAGAGGTGTTCCATAGTGGAAGGGATATCAAGGACACGTGTACGGACTCGGGATGCCGAGTGAGAAAGAAGTCAAGATGGTGTACGTGTACGGTATCTAGGAACTCAAGGGAAATTTAGGAGGGTTATAAATACCCATCTCTTAAGAAGGAGAGATTAAGCCTTTTACGTGTAAAAATTAGTATTGTACTACTTGTTGGATCGAGTTATTCTTTTCCTCTTTGGTGTAATTCAAGGGTTTACCCATTTAATTTATACCATATTTACATTTAAGATGAACCCAACCACGATGCAAGGCAACAACATTATTGAGAAACCCGGATCACTTTTTCAATATCGTGGATGTCTCTATGTGATTAAAAACTGCATTTTTTATGCTCCAGATTTCTTTGCTTTGGTAGGAGGAGATTACCAGAGAGTTAAGAATACAATCCATCCAAGTGCAACACTTACCCATGTGGGGGATACCGCACACTAGGACAGGACACTCGAACTAGAGCATATGCAAGACTCAATTTCAAGTTATGTCACAAGTACCAAATTAAGCAACGCGCAAGCAATATACGAAGAATTTTACAATTACCATAGGGTGTTTAGATATTGCTGAGATGTTTCAACTTATAACCGATCCTTGAAAATATGTTTACAGAAATTGTGCAACATTAGCAACAAGTGCTCTTTCCCTATAGGCCGCAGCAACGAGGTCAGTACTTGGCAGTCAACAAGGACTCAAAGGATAGGATGACAGGGCATTCGTCAATCCAAATCGCATCTTGTACAGCACAGCCGAGTCACCAATTTCAATCTGTACATACATGAAACCCATGTGGCCTGGGATATTTTTGTGAGAAAATGCCGTTTACACTTTACAGTATAATTACAGGCAACTAATCCGACTCTGACATACAGTAACAAACTTTTAAAGGTTTGTAATCCAAGATACATCTCCCTTTACGGATGTAAGTGGAAAAAATAAATTGTCCTTTAATCTGTGTGATTTAATTTGTATGTCAAATCCGTTCTTATCTGTTAAGGAACGAGTTCATAGCATGCCTGAAGACTCTCAACAGAGTCAGTCAAGAGACCGAGTAAATAGTTCAAGTATTTAGAATCGAACTCCTACATAATCTGAGGAGTAGTTATCTTAGAGTTTTGAATAAGTTTGAGTCGTAACAAACTTTGTAACTTCTTGTAATCTCTTATGAGTATAAATACAACACAACTCTCCACAGATAGAGTGTAGAAGTATTCACCTAAAATCCTTTTCTAACTTGGTATCAGCCTTGATCCAAGCCATCTTCCGCAAAATACCCAAAATCAAAAACCAGAAAAACACCAAAAACAAAAACCCTAAATATCATGGCAGACACTACAAACACTCTTCGCCAGGTACAGATACATCACCTGGTTACCTTGAAGCATACTGAAACCAATCACCTACTCTGGAAGGCTCAGTTTAAACCAATCTTAAAAGGGTATGATCTTACTGGCTTCATTGATGGAACCAAACAAAAACCAGCGAGAACTCTTCCTGACAGCGATGCTATAAATCCGGCATTCACAGCTTATGAGTCACAGGACTCTCTGATTGTTGGATGGCTGAACTCGACTTTAACTTCTGAAGTTTTATGCAATGTTGCAAGACTTGACACAGCAAAAGAAATATGGGATAAATTGGAGTCGGAGTATGCACCAAAAACGTTTGCTCATCAGATGAGCCTCAAGAAACAGCTTCACAGCATGTCAAGTTACCACCCATCATCTCACTGCAGAAATTGGCAATCTGACAATTCCCCATGAATACAATGGTACCGAGCAAGTTCAAGTTGGTAATGGTAATAATCTTCGAATCGCAAACATTGGTAACTCTTCTTTTACATACAATGCAAGGTCCTTCATGCTAAATAACATATACCATGTACCCCAGATTAAAACCAATCTGTTATCGGTTTTCCAATTCTGTAAAGATAATGGTGTATATTTTGAATTTCACACCAATTATTTTGTTGTAAAGGACAATTGCACGGGGAGAACGCTGCTGCAAGGGAGGAATAGAAATGGGCTTTACATATTTGATGGCGTTGGAGATATAGTTACACCTACACCATCACAGTCTTATGTCGCAGCTAGTCTTCCAATTTGGCATCAACGGCTTGGTCATCCTATGATTCGCACTGTCTCCAAAATAATCCAGCAAAATTCCCTTTCTGTATCAAATAAAAGCTTTGATTTTTGTCATTCTTGCCACATCAGTAAGAGCAAGAAACTTCCCTTTTCCGTTAGTACTTCAGTTTATAATAAACCGTGAGTCTACTTGTTTCAGATATTTGGGTGTCTCCACATGTTTCAAGAAATGGCTATAGATATTATATGCTTATTTTAGATGTTTACTCTCACTTTACTTGTATATTTCCACTTGTTCAAAGGTCGATGCATTAGCTGTGTTTATCCAGTTTAGAAAACAAATAGAAAATCTTTTGGATCACAAAATCAAAGTTTTTCAAACTGATAATGCCCTGGAATATAAGAAGTTTACGTCGTATCTTAACGATTCTGGTATACAACATAGGTTTACTTGTCCACATACATCTCCACAAAATGGGATTGCTGAAAGACGTATTAGACACATTACAGAATCAGGTCTAGCCCTCTTATTCCATGCTCATATGCCAAAGTCTTTTTGGTCAGAAGCCTTTTCTACAGCTTGCTTTTTAATCAACAGAACACCTAAATCTACTTCAGAGTGCAAAACTCCCCTTGAACTGTTGTTTCAAAAACGACCTGACTATACTCTTTTACGCGTCTTTGGATGCTTAGCTTATCCATGTCTAAGACCCTATAATTCCAACAAATTAGAACCAAGGTCCTTACCGTGTGCATTTATAGGCTACTCTCATTCTCAAAAAGGCTATATGTGTCTGCATCTTCCAACCAATAGAGTATATGTCTCACGCCATGTCCGTTTCGAAGAAAGCTCATTTCCTTTCCTTGCCGGGCAGCAGGAATCTCCACTGCAAAGTCATAGTACTTCTCCAGCAAGCACAAGTATTTTGCTCTCTGCTCCGTTTCAGAATCGTGCTACACATGCTGCACCAACTACTCCAGCTGTTTCACATACGCCACCTGCGAACTCAGACCATGCTGAGATGTCTTCACCTAGTCAAAATTCTCTTAATGCTGGTGACTCTACTGCTTCCAATGGATTACACAATGACACAGCAGCATCGTCAGCTACCAATGTGTCAGGCCCGTCTGCAGATGCTACACTCTGACCTATCTGGCCGGTTCACCCAATGGTCACTCGAGGAAGATCAGGTATTACAAAACCCGTACAACGTTTGTGTTTGACAGCGACAAAGCATCCGTTGCAAGAGTCAGAGTATATGGAGCCTACGTGTTATTCCCAGGCTTGTAAAAACCCGAAATGGAGGAATGCAATGGATGTCCAGATAAATGCACTTTTTAGCAATGGAACATGGTCACTGGTAAAGTATGAGAAGGGGATGAATGTCGTTGGCAATAAATGGGTTTTTCGGATAAAACAGAATCCAGACGGCACTATAGAACGACACAAGGCGCGATTAGTAGCTAAAGGGTTTAACCAGCAAGAAGGCATCGATTATGATGAGACATTCAGTCCCGTGGTTAAACCATGCACAATCCGGCTGGTTTTGTCAATTGCGGTCATGAATCAGTGGAAAGTGATTCAACTTGATGTCGAGAATGCATTTCTTCATGGGAAGCTTGAAGAAGATGTATATATGAAGCAACCAACGGGTTATGTGGATCCTAACTACCCCGACTATGTGTGTAAGTTACATAAGTCTTTGTATGGCTTAAAGCAGGCTCCGAGGGCTTGGTTTGCTCGTCTAAGTGGTCATCTTCTTAAGCTTGGGTTTAAAGGCTCCATCGCAGACAGCTCATTGTTCGTGCTTCAATCACAGTCTTCAATCACTTATGTACTTATATATGTCGATGACATAATTGTTACTGAGTTCTGTCCATCCCAAATTCAACAATTTGGTGAAAGATCTCAGTGCAGAATTCGCAGTTAAAGATATGGGTGACCTATCCTACTTTCTAGGTGTTGAAGTTCTCAGACAAGGAAATAATATGGTGTTGACACAACGGAAGTATGTAGTTGATCTTCTACGTCGCACTAAGCTAGACGGCATAAAGCCTGTGTGTACACCCTTAGCACCAAACTCCAGAATTCAAAAGCTCGGCACAGAAAAGTTTCATGATCCAACACTGTACAGAAGTGTAGTTGGGGCACTTCAGTATTTGAATCTTACTCGCCCTGATATCTCTGTTGCCGTTAACAAAGCCTGCCAGTATATGCATGATCCGTATGTGGAACATTGGGAAATGGTAAAACGAATCCTAAGGTATTTAAAGCATACGCTAGATTATGGGTTATTCATCAGACCACATCGTGAATATTCACTTCATGCATACTCGGATGCGGACTGGGCAGGCAACTTGGATGATCGTCGATCCACAAGTGGATACTGCATCTACTTTGGTGGCAATTTGATCTCATGGAGTGCTCGAAAGCAAAGGACAGTGTCAAAGTCTAGCACTGAAGCAGAATATAGGGGTGTTGCCATTGCTACTTCAGAACTTATTTGGATACAATCTCTTCTTAAGGAACTGGGAATAACAGCTTTGACGCCTACTCTTTGGTGTGATAATCTAGGTGCGACCTACCTTACTGCAAATCCTGTCTTCCATGCGCGTACCAAGCACATCGAAATAGATTACCACTTTGTCCGAGAACGAGTTGCCAGCAAACAACTACAAGTTAAATTCATAAGCTCGAGAGATCAGCTGGCAGATGTTTTTACCAAAGGCTTGTCTGCTCCGCGTTTTCAATTCATCAGGGACAAGTTGCACGTTCGACAACTACCGTACAACTTGAGGGGGAGTGTTAAGGAACGAGTTCATAGCATGCCTGAAGACTCTCAACAGAGTCAGTCAAGAGACCGAGTAAATAGTTCAAGTATTTAGAATCGAACTCCTACATAATCTGAGGAGTAGTTATCTTAGAGTTTTGAATAAGTTTGAGTCGTAACAAACTTTGTAACTTCTTGTAATCTCTTATGAGTATAAATACAACACAACTCTCCACAGATAGAGTGTGGAAGTATTCACCTAAAATCCTTTTCTAACTTTATCCTTCAATTTTCCTTATAATATACTCCCCTTCCCCATTTGTGTCCCTCTTCATTCTTCTCTGCAACACCCACAAAAACCAAGAAAACCACTGTTTCTGTCTCTAGAAAACCACCATGGCCATCGAAGTTTTCATTCGTGATCTTCCCAACCACTACCCAGATACACAACAAGTTTACTCTGTAACTGTTGATAATGAGCATGTCTACACAGTTGTAACTAAGAGTGCTTCAGCAGTAGAGCACTGGATTGAAAGGATTTATAGTGATTACAATGATTTTCTACATAATCTCGTTGTTGGTCTTGATGTGGAATGGAATCCCTTCTATTATAATCGTGTAGCAACATTACAACTCTGTGTTGGTCGTAGATGTTTGATTTTTCAGATGATACATGCTGATGAAATCCCTGAATCTCTTCATGGGTTTCTTTCAAACCCTAAGTTTACATTTGTTGGAGTTAATATTCAAAGTGATGTTGATAGACTTGGAGGTGATTACAATACTTGTGTTCAGAGTGTTGTTGATCTTAGGTATCTGGCTGCTGATATGTATGGTAGGAAGGATCTTAAGAATGCTGGGTTAATGGGGTTGGCTAGAGTGGTTTTGGGTTGTGGAGAAATTGAAAAGCCTAGAAATGTTACTTTGAGCAATTGGGATCAGTATCATCTTACTCCGGCACAGATTAAGTATGCCTGTGTTGATGCTTATGTTTCTTTCAAGATCGGTAAACAACTCCTTAATTAGGGTCTTATGGTTGCAGTGGTTTGAGAGGGTTTTTGTTAGGGGGTCTTGGTTCTTGAAGATGTTGTTAGGGTTTTATGCTTTTGCTTAGTAGTACTATAAGAAGATGTAGGTTTTTAAGGTTTTGCATTGGAGTTCAAGAGATCAAAATTAGGTGGGTTCATGATTTATGGTTTGATTTTTGTCTCTGTAATCAGTTACTGGGTGTTTTTCTTTTGTTATTGTTATTAACAAATCTTTGATCGAACTTTATGGTTTGATATTGATTAACAAAATCATTTTCCATTTAAGTTTCTGTTTTGATTTGATCAAGTAAATGGTAAAAAACAAAAGCAATTGGCAACTAAGGCATTTGTGAAAGACTTTGGATATGTAATTTTATAAGCACCCAAGTCTTTGGATTTAGGCTGACAAAAACTCTATAGACAACAACAAACAAATTTTGTCTCAATTCATTGATAAAAAAAAACAAATTTTGTCTCGACATACAATTTTTGTTTGTCTTGATCGGTCTTGATATACAAAATACAATCTTTTTTTTCTTGATCGGTCTTGATATACAAGTTCCTTCGCTTGCTGTGTGTGATTCTCCTCTTATCTCAAGTCTCTTGCGGCAGGTATGTGTAATGAACTAAATTATAGTTAGTGCATGCCGTATAAGAAAATCCAGAAAATTCTAAGCTCAAATATTTTGAAGAACAATGATATATTCGATGTAGTAACTGCATAAGTAACATCTAAAATCCTGATTTCTGAATCATCTTTTCAATCAGAAAATGCCCGAACAACGTCCGGTAGAAATGATGTGTATATACTATTTTTTTCCTTTTTAATGTTTTTGGTATTTTGGTTTTTGATGGGACCGGCCTATTTCAGCAATTTGTTTTAATCTTTGAAGCATCATCAATTCAATATTAATTAGTGTACTAGATTTTATGCCCGTGCTACGCATCGGGCATCTCTTTCTATTAACCATATTTGTTGGTTTGGTGGTTTCGCCTCGCCCCGTCGTGCATTTTCTATTAGGTGTGGCTCGGCTTCGTCTCGCCCCGTGGCCTCGCACCGTCGTGCATTTTTTATTTGGTGTGGCTCGGCTTCGCCTCGCCCCATCGCTTAAGATTTTTAATTTGGTTTCACGTGGCTTCGCCACGCCCCGCCTCTTAGGATTTTTGACTTGGTGTGGCGTCTTTGCCCCTCCCCTTGAATGCATATAAAGTTGTCCCTTGAGAAACCATAGTGTAATATTCATGAAATAGTATGCCTGGCTACGCATTACAGAAAGCTAACTGAACCTACAGAATTTGTGCAATAAGAATTGTTGATATTCTGGCAAAGCATTACTAAGACAGAAGTCATGAAATTACTGGACTAATAAATTATGAATAGCAGTTGATAAGTTCAGAGGTTCAGAGACCATACATGGTCTTTCACAAATTATTAATAAATGAAATTGTTGTGAATTTTTTTACCACTGTACTTTAAAATAATTGGCTATTACTATATTCTAAGGTGCATGGATGTTGCCATGCATCTTCTAATTCGTCTCCATTTCAGTGCTCTGTGCTTCTTCTTCTAGTGTTTCCATTTCATTGTTATGTGTTTATTCCTGTAAATTAGGATGAAAAGGCAATTGTTAGTGAATAGTCTGTGCGAATTACTTTATGTCGAATAGCTATTGTAAGCACAGCAAATAATTACCACTCCAATGGATAGATTTCAAAGGGGTCAGACGATCATGAAAATGTGCAGCCTTCTTATCAAATTTCGATGGTGTTGGTTGCTGGTGGTCCCGTTGCATTTTTTTGATTCCTTGTATGCTTTTCAACCTCTTGTAGTCTTTCATATTTATCTTCATGATTGACATGGTATATACGCTGCACATAAAAAGTCCTGTAGGCAGAATGTCTTTCCCCAACAATTCGGATTTCAAATATGTATGTTCTCTTGGACAATATTATTATATCAATTACATCTTCTGCCAAGGTTGTCTGCAAAAATAAAAAATTATTTTGGTCTGTCATATGTTAGCATAATATGTTATGTATTGTCGTCGAATAGAGCGTCAACAGACGATCCTATAATTGCAAATGTTCCGGTTCCAGACTCATCCTGTATACGCAATTCTAGCTTATACCTGTGCATGTAATTTTTGTTAGTTTAATGCAATTTGGTTTTAAGACATGATGAGTGCGGTAATATTGTTACCTTGGTACATGTCTTTTGATCTTGCAATTGCATGGGTCGCCCCATTCTCTTCCACTTAAGTTTGTTTTTTTCCCATAGAATTGCACTCTGGACATGCTAAATAATACCAAGTTGAATTTGGCTCAACACCAACTATTTTTCCCTCGCTAGTAAAGGTCATTTCCTATTTTGTATAAAATATTAGCAACTGATTCGACGATCAATGTCACAAAATATAGTGTTTTTCTTAACTATTTGAGGATCTTACCAAATTTTCTTCATTGTGAATTAAGATGCATCCATCTCCCAGTGGCATTCTGTTATTTGGATGTCCAGCACCCAATTTGGGTGAAAGATTCTTTATATGCCGACTTTTGTCACCTGATACATGTGAAGTAAAACCATTAATGGGGCACATAATCGCATTCAATGCTTGAAGTTCCTGGAGCCGTTTGCTATGCCGTTGGGTTGGGGACTCTTTATTGAAGGTGTTGTAGATATCAATAAACATAATAACTATCCAATTCATAATGAATCAAAGCACTCCCCAAGGCTCTCCACTGCAATCCAGGCTATAAATGTATAGTTAGTTGAGAACGATTAAAATCATCGAGTGATGCCAAAGGATAAGAGTATTACCTTAGCATATCAATCACTCCATCGTCAACTCATTAAATTCAATCCATAATAAAAAAAAAAAATTTAGCTTATCGAGGGGATATTCAGGATATCCAGATCATTGATTGTCTTAATAAGTTCTTCTAAGCTGCAGATTTCGTCTAATTCAAGCACTTATCAAACTTTCATACTTCAAACTGGCTATGGAATTCTTTTTTGAAACAATAAACAATAATAAATGGTAGCACATGTACCTATGAATTGTAGATAGACTATCTACAGAAGTATCGGATGTTTGGACACGGTGAAGAACACAATATAATGGAATCCATAATTGTAAGAATGAAAATATGATAAGTTAAGTCTTTTATTGTCGTTCTTACCTTTCCAGCATTCATCTCATTCTGTTCCTGAACTGCATCGAGCAAACCTGGCACGATTCAAGCTCCATCTTCTGCCATGAGGATGCCACTGCGAATTTGTTGGAGTTGAACTGTAAAAGGAAACTTACTTCTTCGTTTTAGAAGAAAGAAAGAACATGAAATAACTTTTGTTCTCTATTGAGACAGATGCTTACTGGAAAGTGAGAATTTTGGAGACTTCTCCTCCAACATCTTGCCATTGCTGAGCAAAAATTGTAATGCTGCAATGGACTATAAAAGAAACAACGGTAATACACGCGAATTATGGTTCTTTTATTATGATTGAATTATCTATGAAAATGTGGATTATGAAGGGTCAAAAAAAAATAAGAGAAAAACTAAAAGAAAAAAATACCTTGGTTTCAAATTATGAATTCATTACAAAATAAATCACCAAAATCTTTCCTTGCCAATGATAGATATTTTGAACACGGTGAAAAAGATGTGTTATTCAGCTATAATATAAACTAATATTAATGTTTGTTCGTAATTAATAAAAAAGAAACATAAATCAAGAGAAAATTAATCATGGAAAGGAAGAAAACTGACCTTGAATTGGAGAAAAGCCAAAGCCTCTTCTTTGAATTGGTTTCAGCACAACAATGGCTGAGACGAAGGGGTTATAAATCCTAAAATTCGCTAAACCCAGAAGACCGCAATTCTGGGTGAACCGCCTAAACCTAAGACGTCCCTTACTGCAACAACATTTACGAATCTTATTAGGCGTAATCTTTTTAGGGTTAACTGAGATCGAATTATATACCTAATGAAAAAGATGAAAATTCAACTAAGTTATCATTAATAAGATGAAAACGCTAAGCTCTATTGTTGAAATTGAAACCTTTCAAAACCATTGATAAACATAAATCAAATAAAACCCTTAAAATCTAAAGAACCATAGAATTACAGATTATAGCGTAGAAAAAGATTTTGATATGAGGACATGTACATACCTAACCGAATAAGAGAAAAATAATCGATTCAATTATTGATATATGCCATGAACTGTTCGAATTACAGCTGAAGCTTCAACTGTTGAGAAGAAAGACATAGAGAGTTGATGAAGAAGAACGAAATCATCGAAGAGCTATAAAGTTTTTTTTTTTTGTTTCCGTAAAGACTGATTTTTTTTTGTGCCGTTTTTTTCAACCGAAAAAGATATTTAGTGTTACATTCATATAATTTGAGGAAAAGTGGAATGGAGAATTTTCAAGGGGGCGGTGACGCTCACCCAATGATGGGTATTCTCACCGCGCGACGTGGAGCCTTGTATGACTTAGGGGTTTAAAGGGTTTGATTTTCAATCTAATTCGCAGGCCACCAAGATCCACACCACCTGCTCCCCGCGGTAACTCAAGGGGGCCACCAGAATAATGATCACCAACTGCCACTATCTCTACCACTAATACCAGAAGTACAGAGGAATCAATACAACAATTGTTACTGTTAAAATTATTTATCCGTTCGAAGAAAAAAAATAACACATGCTATTTTGGGTTTAGAGAGTTGCATTTCTACTAATTTATCCATCGTAAATGTAAATTGGCTATTGTTATGGTACTTGCCTTTAAAATTTTGAGTCAGTTCTTTTGGTTTAGGTTATTCGTACTTGTCATTTAATTATTGTTTTTGTCGATTGGAGCAATTTATTTTCGTCTTTTTTTTTTCCTTCTTCTTCTCTTCTCTTATTTTATTTTATTGATAACACCAATTCGAGGTCAGGATCTTTATATTGGATTTTTACACGACTCTTATGATAAATAGACAAGATTAAAGACGACAAGACGATTACATCAGCTCCACAATTTTCTCTGAAAACAGATAAACTAATTCCACTTTTCCAATCAAACCCAATCCCAACTTACCAATAACCCAAAATCTAAGTAACCAAACAAGTATAAATGGTCATGAAGCAGATTTGTTAGAATCATCAAGTGATCCAACCGTTGTTTAAGGTTTTATAAAACAATCAATCTATCTAAACTGAAGTAACAAACTAAACTAAAATTGTATTTGATTTCTGGAGCGAGTTGAGTCGGTCCGAATCTGGTCGGTGTCTCTGTAACATTTGGAGTGGCTGTAGTGTCTTTTGCATTTGGAGTTGTTGTTGTTGCTGGTGAAGGAGTCGAAGTTGGTGATGTTGCTATAGTTGTTTCAGTAGAAATTGAAGATTAGTTTCTTTTACAAAAACCCAAATCTCGTCTCTTAAACATCATCATCAGGCAAAGACAAACCAGAGATTTGGAAGAAAGCCAAGAACAAAACCCTAAATCAAAATGAGTTTGAAAATCTAGTAACAAGGAAAAAAGAGCTTCAAAGAAGCAAGAATCATCTAAACTATATTAATAGGTAGGTGGAGAAAGTAAATGATCAAAATAGGCTGTAAATCTTCCCAGATTTGGTCTGATTCAAGCGATGATGGGTTTTGTTATCGCTAGAGAGGAGATGAGAGGATAAAGGTTTTGTTTATATAGTATTCTTTCATGTAACTTTCTCACTATTTATATAAAATTTCGTAGTATTGAACCAAAAAAAAAAATGTAAATTGATTCCGTCAAATTCATTTTAATATATAATTTTAAATTTTTAAAATAGTAAACAAGGTAAAAAGGAAAATGAAATTATATGTTTTTTTGTGTTTTTCAATCTGCGTAAAAAAAAAAAATCAATTCAGCCTTTGTGAAACAAAAAGAGTAGTGTTTATAAATTGTTTCATTAGACCTTTTGGTTGCTGCGTCGGGTATTAAAATTATATGGTTCTAGTTCCGCATAATGTGACCAATATTATTTGACTGAAGAAATAATTGAAGCCATCACAAATCATACTAACAGTATAAATCAATACACAATATCATAGGAAAAAAAACAAATAGAGTCATGCTGGTGGAAGCTCAACTAAAGTTGATGACATAACCATGGCAAGGAGAGAGAGTGTCCGGAGCGACAATCAAATTACAACTAAAATGGAATGGAAAACCTTCGATTTTTAACATAAAATTCTAGGGAATAACGCGGGTTTCAAGGTGGAAGAAAAAGGCAAAGGAATCTCAAGCTTCAGAATTCTTTTCTCTCAAATATTAGTGAATGGATGATCAAATCAATTGAGCAAAATTTGGATTCAAATATCAAGAAGAAAAAGTGGACTAGAAGAGATGGAAAATTTTCTTTCCTAATAGAAAGATTATTAAACGACATAAGAGAATTTCTCAAAATCACAAAAATAGATATAGATAGCGCTACAAAAAAATCGTGTTATTATCAAAAGGGGAAAACCTTTTTCGTTGGTGGAAATTTAATGAATTGCTAAACTAATTTTTGGGTAATCAAAAATCTACCCTCAACAAGTACCCATACAAAGGATTTTCCAGTGAATGATGTATTTAAGAGATTTGTTCAAACAAGAGAATAAGTCGGAGTTTCACTTGTAAGGATAATGGAAATTTGTCATGGGATCAAGTTATTAAAGACACAACAACCAAACTGAAATGCGATAGGTATCTAAAATTAACTATTACTGGTAATAATTATGATAACTCCAATAATGACTATGAGTGCAATAGTTGTTGGGAACTCATTAAACAGAATCACAAAGGCACAATAATTGAGATCCGAAGATGGTTTAAGAAAGATGAAGTGATTAATTTTCAAAATATCACAAGAGGTCTCACTTGGGTTAAGACGAAAGGGCTACCACTTCATCTCTGGTCAAGAAAATCATTTGATTTTATTGGTAAAAAAATAGAAGGGCTAGCTAAAAAAAAAACATAATATCACAGCACATAAAAATCCAAATTGTTACAGACTTAGAGTAATTTCCAACCCTCGAGAAATACCAGTTGCAATCGAGGTGGTAATTGAAGATCTGAAACTCATTTTTGGTGTTAAGACGTGGGAGTTGGAATACATTCTTGCGACAAAGTCGATGTTGGAAGGATACTGGCAGACTCTGATGAAGTTAGAGAAAGAGATCACACATAATTCAAATTTCAAATTTATTTCAAAGTTGAAAAACAATTAGGAGGTCGGGGAACACATGGAGAAAATGTTAGAGCAATGCTCGGTCGAACTCGCAAGCGTTGCTATCTCAATCTTGTTTGTCAAGTTTAGTTGATCAAAACTATATACTTGATTTCTAGTCCACTTATAGCTATGTCTCATATTAGGATAAAAGTGTCTAGTTGAGCATTAGACTTCACGACGTTCACCAATTTAAAAAGAAGATCTACTGAAGAGCTTGGAGGAATTTCATCAAAAAAAGGTATGTGGAAACTAAAACTTTTCTATCACTCAGAAGTCTATTCTATTCTATCTTCTAATGAGACTAAGTCGTATAGATATATAAACTTTTACATTATACACAATTGAAATTTCGATCCGAGTTTATCTCGTTTATCTATTTCTCGAAATACGTGTTGGAAGCTTTTAGCTTTAGCTAAGTTCATTATCTACTTGACAAGTTTAGTAGTAAGAAAATCGTTGTTGGAAAATAAATAAAGTCAAGATGATCATGTGAAAAGTCCGGGGTATTAGTTGAGTTTCATGTTCACCTTGATTTAGCTAAATACGAAAACAACAACCAAAATAGATTAGTCTGTGGGAGACAGATTTTTTTATAAGTGTTCGACTTTGGGTTGTAGCAACTCTTAGTTGTGGGTGAGATCAGCTAAGGGAATCACGTGTGCAGAGTCTTGCTAGGATTCAAGAGGCGTAAGGAACGCGACTGTACTTTAATCGGTGTGAGTCTTGGTTAGGGCTCAACTACATTCCATTACGAAGTTAACTTGTATTAGGCTAGAGTCTGTAGCGGCTTAATACAGTGTGGTGTTCAAAGCTGGACTAGGTCCCAGGGTTTTTCTTCATTTGCGGTTTCCTCGTTAACAAAATTTCTGGTATATGTGTTATTTATTTTCTGCATTATATTTGTTTATATAATTGAAATATCACAGGTTGTGCGTAGTTCAACCACATTTGATAAATCCGACCTTGTTTTTTGGATAGAACTTGATTGACACTTGGGCATTGGTTTTTGGTACCGTCCAAGTTATTATCACATCAATCAGGCTCATGGATTTCTATCTGTTCGATTTGCTGATTGTATTGAGAATGAGATAAAGCTCTTTGATATCTTTCTTGATTGAGTCTCGCTTTTAAGTTGGTGCTCTCGTAATTATTGATGTGAATTTCAATTGAGTTGTAGTAATAAGGTTCGTTCAGACTTGTGAAAGCAAAAGATTTTAGATTTAATAAAAATTCAAAATAAAGAAAATTTGATTCAAGATTGATTTCAAGATATTAGGAATATAACCAAGACACTAGAATCCACTATTACACATGAATGATATCAAATATTTCATAACTCTAATTATCCTTTTAATCCTTTATTTCTTAATCCACAAATAATCAAACATATTCTCAAAAATTAATTGTATCCCTAAGCATAGATTATCTAACCAAAGCATAACCTATCTAATTGATCACAACTAATGAAGAAAATTATGTAAATTTTGAAGAACTCTGCAAAAGCAGTGATTGAGTGAATTATAATTAAATATTAGAGAAAATAAAATAGTTACCCATTGTTCATGTGTGAATAGCTTCATCCATTGCCTTGGTTACGAGAGAATTAGCCGCTCATCATGTTGGAAACACGCTCAAAATTTGATTTCATTTATGCTCAAAGGGTTACAAATGATGAATATGGAGAAAATGATGAAAATTGGGTTTGCAACGATTATAGATGTTGCAAACACTGTTACAAGGAAGGGTTGAAACTGTTACAAATTTTAAGTCTGCCTCCCTCCGTATTACGGCCTTACGGCTATGGGTCTGTCCTTTGTTGAAGAGCGATTGTCCTTGAGAGTGTTCTTCACGTTCTTGGTTCAGCAGCGGCGACACTCAATTTTACGAAACTTGATTTTACGGCTATCAGAAGCGTACCAATCTCTCCCAAACTCTCTGTCCACCTTCCCGAGTCCCAGTGATCCTTTTTATACTCGAAAGAGACAAAATATCACATTATAATTGCGTATAATCCTCCCATCACTCGGTGTTTTAAAGAAAATATTTTCTTTCCCCTGTTTTACTTCTACACGGCTTCGATGATGTAAATACGTGTTGAAGCTTCCTTAATTCACTCCTACACGTTTTTGAAGTGACCGAGACACGAGCAAAACTCGTTGAATCACGTTGTAACCCGTGTTTTTTCTTTCCGGCGTGTGCTCTGTTTTGCTTCGTGCGACAATTCCGGTAAATTTAGCCAACCAGTCGACCTACACCATTACTGTTTATCCAAGAGGAACATACCCAATGAGTTTCGGCCATTGAATCGCCACTGAAACGCCTTCAAATATTCGACCAAAATCTGCCAGGCGAAACCCTTTTTCCCGCCGTTTCTCAAAATTTGAAATGAGGAAGAAGGTCACCCCTTATCCGGTGGTCGCCCCTTATCCGTTTCTGAGTCCGAATAACAAATGTCCTCCGGGGGTGCTCCGAGCAACTTTTCGAGCCGAATTTTCCAAAAAATATTTATTTCCAAAAATACCTAAAAATACATAAAAAACACAATATTAGTACAAAAATCGAGTTCCAACAATAGAGACAATGAGGACAATTGGACACAAAAATGTGTCTATCAAACACCCCCAAACTTATTATTTGCTAGTCCTCGAGCAAAGCAAATTTATTCTAGAAAATAAAAATCATTTGAACCCATAGGTGGCCCTAGAGGCGGAGTGTTGTCTCCGGAGGGTTTACCAGAGGTGTACCCACAAAACCTTTACTCCGGACCCTAGCTATCTACCACGTAACCTTGGAAGGCACTAAAGAATCTCCTTGGTTGGCATACTTATTGACTACGGGAGGAAGTACCACGATGCGAAATTCCAATTCTTTGTACACGAGTTTGCACTCAAGCATACTAAAATTCATATAAAGTGATGAGCTCTACTCAGATAGTTGCACTATGGACATCAATACCCAGGAGTCAAAACTAATCACATGGATAGATCAAGAAGATGGATATAGAGAAAAACATAGATGGTTTTGATGTTTACTAAGTGATCGGTGTTTCCCATATCATCTGAAGGCCTCCGCCAAAATGAACCTATCTTAATGGACTGAGATACTAGTCGACTAATATCAACACCTTTGGCATATACAAAGGGAACCGGTGGTCGATAATCCTAACTCTAGGTCAACTGTTTGGCATATACAAGGGTTCCAGTGGTGGACTTTATTGAATTTATTCCGGTTGGTCTGATGGTCTGGTCTCAATTTTTTTTTTTTTTTTTTTTTTTGTATCTCAATCACTCTAATTCACTCTAGCATCGGTAACAACTTGATTCGTGGGCCCCACCTAATCACTTAGAGAAACATAGTTTACAAAGAACAAAATAAAAACAGAAGTGAAAAGGACTCAACGAGATATGGTGAAACTATCATGTTATTTCTAACACCCGAGCTCGTGCTTTTATGAATAGACTCTTTAGATGTTGCCATCTAATCAGATTGGTTCCTCAACTCTACAACCAAAATGCTTCCATCCACTTAGATTGGTTAGTGCCGACCTTAATAAACATAAATTTCTAGGCTCTGGAGTTTATTTATTGCAACTAAAAACTAACAAGAAGTTTCTTCCCACCCCCAAACTTAAATCTAACATTGTCCTCAATGTTTCTAATGAAAAGAGCAATACCTAAAAGTAAAGTAACATGAGGAATCGGTAAAGAAAGAAGTCGGAAAGATAGTACACAGGTGAAGAGAGAAATCAAAAACTAATATACAACATACAATCGCCTCGATGGTCAATCAAGGGTAAACGGGGTCCTCCGGAGGGACCTCCTCAACATCACCTGTAGGAAAGGGCTCTAAAAGGGTTTCAATCTCGACCGTTAACCTTCGAAGAACTACTACCATCCGGTGTCTCGATCTCAATGACTCCATGAGGAAATACGGTGCGAACAATAAAAAGGACCCGTCCACCGAGAACGTAACTTCCCGGGAAAAGATGCAGCGGGTATCATACTGAAGAACTTTTTGACCTGGAGAAAATGACTTAGTAAAATATTTCTATCATGCACAAGTTTCATTTTGTTCTTATACTCCTTCGCACTATCGTAAGCATCTATACGAATCTCGTCCAACTCATTGAGTGGAGTTTCCTATGGGCTCCTGCCTTGTCAAGTGAAAAATTTAGCTGCTTAACAGCCCAATAAGCTCTATGTTCTAACTCAACAGGTAAATGACATGCCTTGCCATAAACAAGCCGATAAGGCGACATTCCAATAGGGGTTTTAAACGCAGTACGGTAAGCCCATAAGGCATCGGTAAGCCTAGACGACCAGTCTTTCCGATTAGGATTAGCTGTTTTTTTTCTAATATACGTTTTATCTCCCTATTGGACACCTCTACACGACCACTAGTCGTGGATGATACGGGGTAGCTACCTTATGTGTAATACCATATTTCTTCATCAGAAGCCTAAAAGGTCCATTGCAAAAGTGCGACCCTCCATCACTAATTATAGCTCGCGGTGTACCAAAACGTGCAAGTATATTATTTTTCAAGAACTCAATCACAACCCTATGGTCATTGGTTTTACACGCAACCGCCTCAATCCACTTAGAGACATAGTCTACGGCGACAAGGATGTATAGGTTACCAAAGGAATTAGGAAACGGACCCATAAAGTCAATACCCCACACATCAAAGACCTCAACTATTAAAATAGGGTTCAAGGGCATCATGTTCCTACGGAAATGGTTCCTAATTTCGGCAACGTTCACAAGTAACACGAGAAGCGTGGGAGTCTTTAAACAACGAAGGCCAATAGAATCCACTGCTTTGCAATATCTTAGCGGCAGTCTTCTTAGCACTAAAGTGACCCCCACAAGCATGATCATGACAAAAGGAAATAATCTTTGGTGGTCACTCTCGGGTATACATCTCCTAATAATGCAGTCGGACAATACTTAAATAAATAAGGATCATCCCAAAAGAAGTGCTTAACCTCGGCTAAAAACCTAGAACGATCTTGTTTACCCCAATGTTGGGGCATTCGACCAGTAACAATGGCAAGTACACAGCGTCTAACTAGTAGACAATGGCAAGTACAGGTCGTTCCCACGAGGAGTGTGAAATACCCTACTAACTAATACCAAAAACAAAGTAATCAAATAATGTGATGCTCAACGATTTTTCAGATGTTCGAGACGAAATGAAATAATAATAATTTTAATAGTAAACAAAATGGAGATGGGTTATTAGGGTATTCGATTTCCACCAATTTAATTATATAAAACTCTACTAATTTCTATTTATCACTCAAGACAAATATCGAAATCAATCTCTTGTCCCGGAAGATGTTATATTAAATTCTAAAATATAGTTTCTCCACTGTAACTTCCTTCGCTTCGTATGTAGCGATCCTAAAGCATTACCTATCTATCCTTGCATACCACGTCTAGGGATTTAACCGAAGCACGAAATATCAATTCAAAAGCATAAATAATCAAGAAAATCACATGAACGATAAAACACCAAGCTATATGAAGAGAAATCACTAATCAATGAATCATTATTAGAAATATCATCGTAGAGCCTATATAAATAAATTGGTTTCAATCTAAACCCTAACAAACGATTTAGCTAGACATGGCTTTCTCAAAAGCCATAAACATATTCAAATCAAACTAGCTAAGCAAAAACGAATTCGGAGAAGTAAAACCCAAACCCTAGTCTTCTCTCCAACGATTCTGTAGCCGCCGCTCCTAACTCCAGGCGGCCTCCTCCTCCTCCTCTGTCTGTTTTTTTGTTTTTATAGCAGCTGCTGTCGTAGAAATCCGACCAAGACCTCGTAGCATTGTCTAGGCCCAGTCCATCTAAACACCTTCCTGCCTAACTCCCAATTGGTGTAGAAAACGTCTCTTAGTTGCTGCTGCAAATGGTCCGAGTCCTTGAAGCCTGAACTCGACCATAACCATTTCGCACCCTGATTCGACCGACCGCAACAACCTAGCACAACCAATACCGTTCTTCTTAACTCAGGCCACAACACCGTTTTTCTTAGCTTCTCGTCTTGATCAACAGCACCCAGAACCCAGACTCCATCTAGCCATCACCAGTTTGATCCATTGCCTGCAATGCTTTCATGCCCGAGCTTTCAAATACATCTCGCCAGACCCTTTCATGCATGCATCTCCATTGGACTCTCACCAATAACCGCCAGTACCCAGCTTCAGTTGAACCAAAGCTTGCACCACCAGCTCCTAAAATCTGTTGCTTCCGTTAACTGCAGAATTCAATCGATGCCACAACAGCCCCAACAGTTGGCCTGCAGCTCCATCTCCGATCGAACCATATTTCTTCACGCAGTCATCCAATCTCCCAGGTCTTCTAATACATTCACAGGCCTCATAACAGCTACAGCTGAACTCCAGCAAGACCCCCATTAAGATCAAGCCAAGAGCTCGCAGTGATCACCAGCACACCAAACTTTAAAATCTCATTGCAGTCGCTGTAAACACCCATACAAATTCAGCTTAAGTGAGGCTAATTTTGTTTGCTGCATCAAGAGTTCAGTGGAACTGATTACACCGACTAATCTCCACTTCCTTGTTGCTGTAAAATGAACACTGAAATACAAGGATTTAGTAGTAACAATTCACCAACTACCCAAATCCTCTTCTCCCTGTACAGCCAACATTTTATGAAACTCATGGAATTCATGCCGACCAAGCCTAACTTCAAATCCATGCCAAACCCGTGGTTGTTGCTGTTGTAGAACATTTCCACTCTCAGCACCTCTCTGCAATACATAAATCTCCCAAGTCCCTCCATGAAATGGAAGACATCACCAGCTCGAACATCCCTTTGGTTTGATCAGAAATGTAAATTATTTTCCTTAACAAAGGAAGGAATATGCCTTGAATACTCTTTTACATTTTACTCACATATTGTGGTTGTAGTGGAGACCACGTCCCTCTTTCTTTTCAATTAGCCATTACCTAACAGCACTTCGACCATGTTAACCACTAAGGTCCACTTATCTTGGATGTGAGTGGAATTGACGTGCTTAGGATGAACAATGGAAATTCCCTTGTTTTCTTGTCTTGCTCCGTAGCCGTAAGATAGCTAGTGGTGCGTCGATATGAATTGGTGCTTTTCCATCCCACAGCTCATTAATATTAATCTCTGGCTCTTCTGCTGAGAAATGTAGGAGTGGTTTTAGCCGCAAATGCCATTTAAGCTTCCAAATAGTCATTTTTTCTCCGGGTGAACGAAATTGCTTGTATCACCTACAAAACGCCTAAAATAATATATTAATAGCAAAATGTCGAGACCTAGCTAGTATAAATATGGGTATAAAACGTAGCACTTTCGTGCTTATCAACACCCCCACACTTATATTTTGCTAGTCCTCGAGCAAAACAAAGAATTGACCCGCTCAACAGCTGGTCATCATTTTTTTTAGACCCGCTCAACACTGGTCATAAATTGATAAAATAGAAAATAGACCCGCTCAACAATTTGGTCATAAGAATCCTACAATAGACCCGCTCAACAGCTGGTCATAATATTATTTAATTTTTTTTTAATTTTTTTTCATTTCAAGACCCGCTCAACAGCTGGTCTGCAATTTTCTTTATTTTTTTAGAGACCCGCTAAACAGCTGGTCATAAAAATGAAAAATACGAAAACGAATGAAAAAGACCCGCTAAACAGCTGGTCATGTTTTTTTTTTTTTTAAATCCTAACGAAAGTGCCACACCCCCACACTTAAAGATTACATTGTCCTCAATGTAATTGATTCATCCAATGTAAAAATTAAGATGGGAAATTCAAGCAAAGAAATAAAAGATAAAGGAAAGGGAACAAATCTGATGGGTTGACTCCCATGAAGCGAAAGGTATTTGTTTCCCTATTTTCCATAAGCACGTACTCAAACAAGGCGAGGTTGGTACCCCAAAGTAAGCTGCCAATCATATATATAGAGTCTGAAAAGTTGGGGATCAACCCAACTAATCCGGTCGATCGAAAACATGAACTGCGGTAAGAATGATTAGTACCCGAGAGCAAAAAGCGACTTCAATCTTATTCGAACATAATTCGAACCTTCCCAACCATATGTGGTAATGTGAAGTAAATCAGGTTCGTCGATAAATACTAAAGATTGTTTAAAGAATTGAACAATTGTTGTATTCCCTAAATCAGGTTCTAAGTCCGAGGAAATAATTTTCTCTGCATATATTGGCTCAAATTCACTCGCTGAACAAGGGCTCACTGGAGCAATAATATTACGACTCGTAGACCCACTATCATCTATAACAGTTTCATTATTAATATTATCAAGATGAGAAAAATTAGACAATGGCTTAAGGGTCAAGGTCGGAGCTTTCTCGAATGATGAAACTAGTCGAGACTCGGGCATAACTAGAGGTTCTAGTTTGGGCTTCCATTTATTAGTGTCTAACAGCGGTGTGGAGTCTAACAAGGCATTGACTTCACAAATAACACTATCCTCATCAAAATCATACCCAAAATGAGCCAAGCAAACCTCTAATGGATCTTCCGAGTGGCTCTTGCAAAAGCCTTGCGAGTGCATACTTTCTTTTCGCCCACAACACTTCAGGCTAAGGTACCTAAAAAAAATTAAACAAACTGCGTAAAAAGGATCTAAAAGAAAAATAAAAATAAATTATGTACAAAAATAAAATAAAAATAAGCTATGTACAAGAAAAATTGATATCAATCAGAGAGTATTATGCAACCACTCCCGACAACGGCGCAAAAAGCGATGTGAATTTCAATTGAGTTGTAGTAATAAGGTTCGTTCAGACTTGTGAAAGCAAAAGATTTTAGATTTAATAAAAATTCAAAATAAAGAAAATTTGATTCAAGATTGATTTCAAGATATTAGGAATATAACCAAGACACTAGAATCCACTATTACACATGAATGATATCAAATATTTCATAACTCTAATTATCCTTTTAATCCTTTATTTCTTAATCCACAAATAATCAAACATATTCTCAAAAATTAATTGTATCCCTAAGCATAGATTATCTAACCAAAGCATAACCTATCTAATTGATCACAACTAATGAAGAAAATTATGTAAACTTTGAAGAACTCTGCAAAAGCAGTGATTGAGTGAATTATAATTAAATATTAGAGAAAATAAAATAGTTACCCATTGTTCATGTGTGAATAGCTTCATCCATTGCCTTGGTTACGAGAGAATTAGCCGCTCATCATGTTGGAAACACGCTCAAAATTTGATTTCATTTATGCTCAAAGGGTTACAAATGATGAATATGGAGAAAATGATGAAAATTGGGTTTGCAACAGTTATAGATGTTGCAAACACTGTTACAAGGAAGGGTTGAAACTGTTACAAATTTTAAGTCTGCCTCCCTCCGTATTACGACGCACGGCTATGGGTCTCTGTCACTGTTGAAGAACGACTGTCCTTGAGAGTCTGTTCTTCACGTTCTTGGTTCAGCAGCAGCAGCACTCAATTTTCTGAAACTTGATTTTCTGGCTATTGTAGCGTACCAATCTCTCCCAAACTCTCTGTACACCTTCCCTGAGTCCCAGTGATCCTTTTTATACTCGAAAGAGACAAAATATCACATTATAATTGCGTATAATCCTCCCATCACTCGGTGTTTAAAGAAAATATTTTCTTTCCCTGTTTTACTTCTACACGGCTTCTGATGATGTAAATACGTGCTGAAGCTTCCTTAATTCACTCCTACACGTTTTTGAAGTGACCAGACACGAGCAAAACTCGTTGAATCACGCTGTAACCCGTGTTTTTTTTCTTTCCCGGCGTGTGCTCTCTGTTTTGCTTCGTGCGACAATTCCAGCCAAATTTAGCCAACCAGTCGACCCACACCAGCCCTGTTTATCCAAGAGGAACATACCCAATGAGTTTCGGCCATTGAATCGCCCTGAAACGCCTTCAAATATTCGACCAAAATCTGCCAGGCGAAACCCTTTTTTTTCCCGCCATTTCTCAAAATTTGAAATGAGGAAGAAGGTCACCCCTTATCCAGTGGTCGCCCCTTATCCGTTTCTGGAGTCCGAATAACAAATGTCCTCCGGGGGTGCTCCGAGCAACTTTTCGAGCCGAATTTTCCAAAAAATATTTATTTCCAAAAATACCTAAAAATACATAAAAAACACAATATTAGTACAAAAATCGAGTTCCAACAATAGAGACAATGAGGACAATTCAGACACAAAAATGTGTCTATCAATTATATTGGACTTAAGTCCATACAGATTGCCTAACAAAATATTGGGTGTGGTTGTTGTACCCCCGAGTTTTCAGAAAGTTCAGCATTTGAGTAACGCTACCTCATATCCAAAAATTAACACTATTAAGGATATTTTTGACTGTTATTATAGAAGATACACTTGAGGCCACGTGGAAATGGGTAAGGACTTAAATCAGGTGTAGCCCAAGATCAGGCGACATGAACTAAGATTCATAAAACAATTCTTTGATCGTTACAATAATAAGAATAAGTAGAAACAAACTGGAACGGTTCAAAACCTAAAAGTGGAGGGTGAGACAAATCAGACTATGATTGTGTCTTTGAATTCAATCATTAATTGTGAAGAAATCAAGCAGCAACGCAAGTCTCAGCAAAAACCCTTCAGGAGAAAATGTCAGAAGAAGACCATATAATTAATACATTTGGTCTCTTGATGAAGGTTGCTACAAATATGGGAGCAAACTTTGGTGAACAAGCTGATAAAGCTTGAGCAATTTATGCTGATATTGTTGCAAAATTCCTAAAATTGAGTTAAGAAAAAGTTAATAAATCCATAGATGAAACCATTCCAGTTGAAGACACAATTGAAAACACCAAAAATAAAGAGAATAAGGAAATTAAAGAAGATATAATAAATTTGGTTTCAAATGGTTTTCAATGGATATTAAAGTTATCAGATGGAATATGAGAGGTCTGACAGCAATAGATAAAATTGATTCACTTAGGGATCAATTTAGAAAAGTGAAACCCACTTGATATACCATATAAGAGACCCACATGATGAAGATTACAAATTGTCTCATTAAACACATTGGGGGAGATTAAAATTACCAACGGAGAGCAATACCTTGAGAAGATTTGTCAGGGGTAACATTTGGGATGATATAATTTTGGAGTGTATATAAGAATTGGGGTGTCATAATACATTATCTAAAAAACTCAAGTGCAAATATGAGGATTATACTCTCACCTTGTCCTTATCGGGGTAAATTTAAATTTTGGAAAGATTTAGGGAAACTGAATGGTCGTACCAATGAATCTTGGTGTGTGATTGGAGATTTTAATGCCACAAAGAGGAGAAATGAGAAAGACAGGCCGGGTGGAGTTACAAGGGGCAGAAGACTATTCTATGAATTCTTGGAAGAACACCACATGTATAATCTGCCACTAAATGGAGGATTATGCACTTGGTCTAACATGCAAGATGATCCATTGTTATGCAGACTTGACAGAGCACCAATGTCTCCATAATTTGAAGGTAAATTCCTTTACTCACTCATACTCTTTTATTAAGAACAATCTCAGATAATTATGTTATTTTAATGACAACTGGAAAGATAAATATGAAAAAACATGTATCTTCCATTTAGAATTAAAGCACGTATTGGTTTTCTCATCTTAATTCCTTTTCCTCTTAATTTGAAAGTTTGGTGGGACACATGTTTTACAACAATATACCTAGCTACATTATATCAATGGAATTGCAGAATTTAAAATTTTAAAAAATTTCTTGAAAAGAAGGTGCAAGGAAACTTATGGAAAAATTGGTGAAGGGAAAAAATAACTAATTAAGATTGATAAACTAAATGCTTTGGAGAAATTTGGTGTATTATCAACTCAGCAGTTCACTGACAAAGTAGAAGGGAGAGCACAACTCAAACAATTAAATTTGGACAATGCAAGGAAATCATTAACCAAATCAAAATTTCAACATTTCGAGGATGGAGATGCAAATACAAGTTACATTCATAAAAAAGTAAATGACAAAAAAATAAAAATAAACACTATATAAAAACTGATATTCAACTTCCATGCTCTATTCCAAGTCCGTGACTGATCTTAAAATACTATAAATCAAGATGTAGTCTGGAGCAACTAAATTTGATAACAAGATTGACATTCCAAAAAACTTGTGAGTTTTACCAAGCGATGATCTAACATAGGTCATAAGTTACTGAAGTCCACCCACATAACTGACTCTTATGACTTTCTTGCTAAAAAATGTGACATTAAACTAGTTGGTTAGGAAAGAGCATTCCTGAATCATATTGAGAGGACAGTTTTAATAAAAAAAAAATGTTGTCTCTTATTACCATACTTCATGGATACTACTCTTCCACCAAAAAAAATTCTGGAAACTCTCACTAGGATTATTCGAAATTTTTGATAGGGTCATGCTAGAGATGATAGGAAAGTGCACTTTATCAAATGAAGCCATTTTGTAAATGCTAAAAATGTTGGAGCTTTTGGTATGAGATCATTGCACATATTCAAAAAAAACATGATTTATAAATTCATATGGAAATTTCTAGATGATCCTAATTGATAATGGAGTCAACTTATGAAGGAAAAATACTTAAAGTTTGGCAGTTTTTGGGCCGTCAAGAAACAAACAATCCGTTTTTTCAGTGGGGCTGCTATGCTGAAGTGTAAAGTGAAGAAAAAACATTGGGATTGTTGGGCAGTGGGAAATTGTGACATTATAAATACATGGTCATACCCATGGATCCCTAGCATCGAGAAGAGAATGTCAGAGCAATATGCCAATGACGATACCTTCGCAAGTAAAGTTAAGGACATAGTTTTGAGATATCCAAATAATGGCATGAATCAAAGCTACAATATTTATGCTCCAAGAAGTTAATAAAATCAAGGATCTTTACATCCCTCCCGAGGAGAAAAGCAAGCAAGATAAGCTAGTGTGGATTAATCCTCCAAATGGTACTTCTCAACCAAGTCTTTTATATAAACTTTACAAGATAAAATACCTTCTACTTTAAATATTGACAACTTTTTTCTTTTGAAGAAATTCAGGAGAATAAGAACGCATCCTCTTAAGATGCAAATCTTTTCGTGGAGAATCCTGAGAAATGGTCTTGCTTTGGATAGTAATATGATGAGACATATTAAAGGCCTTAACTTTGATTTTACATTATGTATTGGCGTAGTGTAAACTTCTCATCATATTTTCCTCTACTGTAATGTGACTCAAACTATTCTATTAGGATATTCTTTACACTTTTGAACCCTGGACAACTCAAATTTGACAGCCACGGACTGCATAACCAGTTTGGTTGAGGAGGGTGGAGAATGTACCAAACTAAAGTTGATATATTTGGATAACTAGAAACAATATTAATTTCAACAGAGGTGATATCCATATCCATACCATTATTAATGATGCTCTTTACTAGTAATATATGTATGTTACTTCTTAATATTTTCAAGATACTCCAACTAAACAAGATATCCTTGATTCCTAGAGTCCCTATTAGTCTACTCCTATAACTAACATGTACAAAATAAAGTTTGTTAACACTGCAGGGTCTATAGGCTTTGCTTGTGCAACCATAGTCAGAGATAATAATAATTTTTTTCCAGGGTTGTTAGACTAATACCTGCAATTTACTACTCCAATAGAAGTTGGATATTACGGGATCTTGCTTGGAATTGATCTTGCACTTGATAAAGGATTCAAGGATGTTGAAGACTCCATAATTTCCACAACACTCTAAATTTTAACCATTTAACTTTTCCTTGGCGTATATAATATACCATTAAGAGAATTAATGATAATCTGGTCAAGTTTTGGTTTGTGGCACAAGGACGAGCCCATGGAATTTTTTGGGATTAGGTTGGACACTGGTCAATCCTCACAATTAGGATTTTTTTCCAGGCTTGTGGATTTGGGGGATGACCCAGGCTTAAGCCAGGTTAGCTCTCCCATATGTCCGTCCCTGCTGTGGTACATGCCTTATCAACTCACCTTGTTTCTAACCACATATATTAAGAATATGGTACATATATCCTCCTTCTGGTACTACCTACCTATTGCAAAGTAAGCCTTCTTTTTTTTCTTTAATTTTCTTTGTTTGGGCCTTTAGAAAAACAAAAGCAAAGAAGGAAGTCAGATTCTGTCAATATCCAAATTGTTACAGACTTGGAGTCCAACCCTCGAGAAATTCCAGTTGCAATCGAGGTGGTAATTAAAGATCTGAAACTCATTTTTGCTGTTAAGACGTGGGAGTTGGAATACATTTTGGCGACAAAGTCGACATTGGAAGGCAACTGACAAACTCTAATGCAGTTAGAGAATGAGAAGGTGCGCCCACATAATTCAAATTTCAAATTTATTACAAAGTTGAAAACCAGTTGGGAGGTCGGGAACACATGGAGAAAGGTTAGCATTTGAGTAAGGCTACCCCATATCCAAAAATTAACACTATTGAGGATATTTTTTATTATTATTATAGAAGATACACTTGAGGCCACGTGGAAATAGGTCAGGACTTAAATCGGGTGTAGCCCAAGATCGGGAACCAAGATCCATAAAACAATTCTTTGATCATTACAATAATAATAAGAAGTAGAAACAAACTGAAACGGTTTAAAAACTAACAATGGAGGGTGAGACAAATCAGACTATGATTGTGTCTTCGAATTCAAACATTAATTGTGAAGAAATCAAGGAAGAGTGCAAGTCTCAGCAGAAACCCTTCAAGAGAAAATGTCAAAAGAAGAGCATATAATTAATACACTTGGTCTCTTGATAAAGGCTGCTACAATATATGAGCAAACTTTGGTGCAAGCTGATAAAGCTAGAGCAATTTATGCTGATATTGTTGCAAAACACCTAAAATTGAGTTAAGAAAAAAAAATATTAATAAATCAATGGATGAAACTATTCCAGTTGAAGACACAATTGAAAACACCAAAAATGGAGAGGAAGAAGAAATTGAAGAAGATATAATAAATTTGGTTTTAAATGATTTTATATGGATATTAAAGTTCTCAACTGGAATATGAGAGGTCTAACAACAATATATAAAATTGATTCACTTAGGGATCAAATTATAAAAGTGAAACCCACTTGTTATACAACACAAGAGACCCATGTGATGAAAACAATAAATTGGCTCATTAAGCACATTTGGGGAGATGAACATGACCAATGGAGAGCAATACCTTGAGAAGATTTTTCAGGGATACCATTTGGGATGATATAATTCTGGAGTGTGTATAAGAATTGGAGGGTCATAATACATTATCTTAAAAACTCAAGTGCAAGTATGAGGATTATATTTGGTTCTTAACTGATGTCTATCACCTTGTTCTTATTGGGGAAAATTTGAATTTTGAGAAGAGTTAGGGGAATTGAATGGTCGTACCAATGAATCTTAGTGTGTGATTGGAGATTTCAATGACACAAAGAGGAGAAATTAAAAAGACAAGTCGGGTGGAGTAACAAGGGGAAAAAGACTATTCGATGAATTCTCGGAAGAACATCCTATGATTGATATGCCACTAAATGGAGGATTATGCACTTAGTCTAACATGCAAGCTGATCCATTGTTATGCAGACTTGATAGAGCACCAACGTCTCCATAATTTTAAGGTAAATTCCTTTACTCACTCATACTCTTTTATCAAAAACAATCTCAGATAATTATGCTATTTTAATCACTACTGGAAAGATAAATAAGAAGAATCATATTTCTTCCATTTAGAATTAAAGCTCATATTGGTTTCTCATCCTGATTTTTTTATCTAATTTGAAACTTTGGTGGGACACTAAGTTATACAATAGTATACCTAGCTACATTATATCAAAGTAATTGCATAATTTTAAAATGTTCTTGAAAAGAAGGTGCAAGACAACTTATGGCAAAATTAGTGAAAGGAAAAAAGAACTAATTAAGATTGATAAACTAAATGCTTTGGAGGAATTTGGTGCATTATCAACTCGGCAGTTGCCTGACAAAGTAGAAGGGAGAGCATAACTCAAACAATTAAATTTGGACATTGCAAGGAAATGGTTAACTAAATCCAAAGTTCAACATTTCGAGGATGGAGATGCAAATACAAGTTACTTTCATAAACAACTAAATGACAATAGAAGAAGAATCACTATACAAAAACTGATATTCAACAGCCATGCTCTATTCCAAGCTTGTGACTGATCTTAAAATACTATAAATGAAGATGTAGTTTTGATCAAATAAATTTGACAACAAGATTAACATACCAAAAAACTTGTTTGTTTTACCAAGCGATGATCTAACATAGGTCATTAATTGCTGAAGTCTACCCACATAACCGACTCTTATGACTTTCTTGCTTAAAAATTTGACATTAAACTAGTTGGTTAGAAAACAACATTTCTGAATCATATTAAGAAGATAGTTTTAATAAAAAAAGTGTTGTCTCTTATTCTCCCATACTTCATGGATCCTACTCTTCAACCAAAGAAAAATCTAGAAACTCTCACTAGGATTATTCGAAATTTTTTGTAGGGTCATGCTAGAGATGATAGGAAAGTGCACTTTATCAAATGAAGCTATTTTGTAAATGATAAAAATGTTAGAGGTTTTGGTATGAGATCATTGCACATATTCAAGAAAACCATGATTTCTAAACTCATATGGGAATATCTGGATGATCCTAATTCCTAATGGAGTCAACTTATGAAGGCAAAATACTTAAAGTTTGGTAGTTTTTGGGCCGTCATGAAACAAACAATTCGTTTTTTCAGTTGGGCTGCTATGTTGAAATGTAGAGTAAAGAAAAAACATGGGGATTGATGGGCAGTGGGAAATGGAAGAAGAATACTCTGAACTAAAAAGGGCTCATGATGGAGTTATGGTGGAAAAATGTCATCTCCAGTCTAAGGTATACATACATATATTCTAAGCTAAACATGTTTATTTTTCTCCCCTCATTCATATTGAAGAAATGCTATCTTACAGATTATTGACGAAATTATTTTGGGGATTGATGGGCAGTGGGAAATGGTGACATTATAAATACATGGTCATACCCATGGATCCATATCATCGAGAAGGGAATGTCAGAACAAAATTCCAATGACGATACCTCTTCCACAACTAAAGTTAAGGTCATAGTTTTGAGAAATCCAAATAATGAGATGAATCAAAGCTACAATAGCTATGATCCAAGAAGTTAATAAAATTAAGGATCTTTACATCCCTCCTGAGGAGAAAAGCAGGCAAGATAAGATGATGTGGATCAATTATCCAAATGGTACTTTCTCAACCATGTTTTTCTAAAAACTTTACGAGACAAAATGCCTTCTACTTCAAATGTTAACAACATTTTTCCTATTAAGAAATTCTGGAGAATAAGAACGCATCCTCTTAAGTTTAAATCTTTTTGTGGAGAATCTTGAGAAATGGTCCTGCTTTGGATAGTAATATGATGACACATATTAAGGGCCTTCATTAACTTTGATTGTACACTATGTGCTGGCGCAGTGTAAACTTTTAATCATCTTTTCCTCTACTTTAATGTGACTCAAACTATTCTATTTGGATATCCTTTCAACTTCAGAACCCGGGACAACACAAATTTGATAGCCAAGGACTACATAACCAGTTGGGTTGAGGAGGATGAAGAATGTACCAGACTAAAGTTAGAAGGTTTCTTATTCTGATATATTTGGATAACTAGAAACAATATTATTTTCAATAGAGGTTCTGTCAATATCCTTACCATTATTAATGATGCTATTTACTAGTAATATATGGATGTTACTTCTTAAGATTCTCAAGATACTCCAACCGAACAAGATATCCTTGATTCCAAGAGTCCCCATTGGTCTAATACTACAATTAACACGTACAAAATAAAGTTTGATAGTATTTACAGGGCCTATATGCTTTGCACTGATACCTGCAGTTTACTACTCCAATAGAAGCTGAATCTTGCGGGTCCTTGCTTGGAATTGAGCTTGCACTTGAAAAAGGTTTTAAGGATGTTGAAGACTCCCTAATTTCTACAAACTCTTAAGTTTAACCATTTAACTTTTCCTTGGCGTATATTGGATACCATCAACAGAAATAAAGATAATCTTGTCAAGTTTTTGGTAAAGTTTCGGTCATTGGAAGATGGACGAGTCCATGGGGTATTTTTTAGGCCTGGTTTGGAGGCTCTAGTCAAGCCCAACAATTAGTTTTTTTTTCCTAGGCTTGTGGACTTGGGGGATGACACATTCTTAATCCCAGGTTAGATCTCTCATATGTCCGTCCCTGTTGTGGCACATGCCTTAGCAGCTCATGCTGTTTCTAACCACGTATCTGAAGAATATGGTACATTTGTCCTTCCTCGGGTACTACCCACCTATTACAAAGTAAGCTTTCTTTTCCAGTGGTGAATCCACGATGGGGCCACTGGGGTCACTGGCCCTCGTAAATTTTTGGAAAGAAAAAGGAACCCTATAAATTTTTGATTAGAAATAACCCCGTGCCCCTCATTATTTATGGCAAATACCTGTATAAGATATTCTTCTAGAACCAATTTCAGCCTTATTCATGAATCTAGCTCCACGAACAAGAAAATGCCCTAGAAATATGAGTAAAATTCATAGATACAATCTCCATATTCTACCCAAACAAAATGATTTCCTAAGGTTTAAAGTTCTTATATGAACGGCTAAAGGTTAATATTTTTTTCGTTTACATCGATTCTATTTCTATGTAAGGGTTTTTATTCCTAAGTACTCAAATTTTTCATTTTTTCTTCTTCAATTACTTAATATATGTATCTTATCTTACCGGTCGATGAAATTTGGGTTTACTTCTATATTAATGTATGAGATTTTTTTAGTGGCAATTTTAGTTATGTTCTTCAAGAATAAAGTGTGCCCCACTGAGCTTTCGTTCTGGATTCGCTACTATTCTTTTCTTCTTTAATTTTCTTTGTTTGGGCCTTAAAAAAACAAAAACAAAGAAGGAAGTTAGACGGGGAAATTAGGCTAAGGCCCAACCCATGGATAACCCATAATATGAGGCCCCTAGTTAAAAGAAGTTTAAATCTAGGCCCCGAGTTATTAAAAGACAACCATACCCTTTTGTATATTTTCAAGCCCCAAATAAAATAAAATTTAAATTTAAGCCCAAAATATTAAAATATAGCAAACATGATGTCACAGCCATCTTTAACGACCGCCACCGCCACCACCACCAACCACCACCTCCGACGACCTCCACCACCAACCACCACCTCCGACGACCGCCGCCACCAACCACCACCTCCGACGACCGCCACCACCAATAATCACCTCCGCCGGCTACCACCAGCGCCTCCGACCACCACCTCCGACTACCGCCACCACCAACCACCTCCGCCGGTGACCACCATCATCAGCAGAAACCACCACCGTCGGAAACCACCACCTCCGTCGCCGGCGGCCACCACCGCCTCCTACCAATAATATATGGATGTGGAATCTGAAGTTACACATGCAACGAGCATGTGTATCCAGAAGTTACACATGGGTATGGCATGAAAGGGTTACACATGTGTAAGCAGAAGTTACACATGCATTGAACATGTGTATCCAAAGGTTACACATCCATATGGCATGTGTAATGAGAAGTTACACATCAAAAAAATAGACATAACATTAAAAAAAAAATACATAAAAAAATACATGTATTACTTTAAGAATTATTTACAATAATTTCTTAGCATGTGTAACTAGAAGTTATACATGCATCTTTCTAGTGCAATTGAAAGTTACATATGCATCTATCTAGTGTAATTGAGAGTTACACATGCATCTGACTTGTGTATTCAGGGTCAACTCTAATTCCAGCAAGACCAAGACCAATACCAATTAGCTTTTATGAAGTTATCGGAAATATCACAACAAGCAATCAGTTTTTATAAGCTTAAATAAACATACATACAAGCTAATGCAAAAAAATATGGCAGCTTCCCCCCAAAAATTAGCTGTCAAATGCTTTTGGTACTTGGTGAAGGAAACTAGTTCCTAGGTATGTACTTCAGGAACAGGCTAATGCAAATAATCTGCTTTAGTCAGTCTTAATTAATAAGTAAATACTCCAAAACTAACCATCATTCCAACATCAACACACAAATAAAACCAGCCAAGAAATAAAACTACGCATTATTTCGGTTCAGTCAAATTTTTACACATCCAATTATCATGTGTAACTAGCCGTTACACGTCCAATTAGCATGTGTAACTAGCCGTTACACGTCCAATTAGTATGTGTAACTAGTAGTTACACATCCATCTGAATAGTGTAACTATAGGTTACACATACAATCCACCAACATAGTTTTTTGACCTATACTATATTATTCCATATACCACTACGGTTTAGAGTCATTTCACTGTGTGTATTGAACATAACAGAAGCTAGGTCTCAGTTGGCGCACTTAATTGAGTTGTGAAGAAAGCAACTATGGCGTAAAATACATTTACCTTCGCTAGTAGTCCTCTATGTGGATGCAAGTCACAGATCAAGTGTTTCTTGAATATCTAGTCGATGGATCATGAAGCCAACAACACCAACAACCTACAAAGTCAAAGAGAAAAAAAAGTCAAACCAAACTCAAATTATCAAGCAACTATGTCAAGTTAGTAATTCAACTGAAGTATTCTCTTCCAGGTAGTTCAGGTAGTTGATTACTTTAGAGATAGAAAGGTATTGAAGTTTAATTTAACGAGTTTAACTCCGTCCATGGAACTGACTCGGTCATTAGTTTCTTTTCTTACCCAGGAATACAAAATGCATGTGTAATCAGTAGTTACACATGCATATGTCATATGTAAACATTAGTTACACATACAATCAGTAAAATACTTCATCTCTATCTTTCCTCTAAGAAACTTCTCTATAGATGGTTTTATATTGAGCGAGCCTCCCACTACATATTATGTATCCCAGCTAGTGAAAAAAAGCTAACTACAAAATCAAATAATCAAAACAAAAGCTTGTTGAAAATTTTGAGCGAGCCTCCCACTACATATTATGTATCCCAGCTGAGAAAAGACAATGTACTAGAAATGGTAAAGACAAGAGTGAATGAGACACACAGTAGCACAATTGTTTGATGCTTCCAGTAAGTAGTACTTATTTCAAAACCTCCACTCTACTTACTTAAAACGGAGACAGGGTAAAGGTAATATCAGAATGACACATCATGCAAGAAGTAAGTGCAAAAACATCAATATAGATCAAAAGTAAATAAGTTAGAATTATTTAACCTTTCCAATAAGAACATACTTATCCTTCTTAAAGTTTCCACCAAGCTTCTTATACTCTGGTGCAAGCTTCTTACAGTGCCCACACCTACCCGAAGCCAAAATTTAAATAGGTTAAATGAACAGATAAAACCAATTTTTACGAATACTACACACTCGAAACGTAAAACAAAAATATACTTAGCAGGTACACATGCAATGGCTTGTGTAAACAGTAGTTACACATCCATATAGCTTGTGTAAACTGTAGTTACACATCCATATGGCTTATGTAATAAGAAGTTACATATCCACATGGCTAGTGTAATATACAGTTACACATCCATATGCTTAGCAGTACTCAAATTCATGACTTTAAAGATACATAATTATTAACATTATTGTTTCCTATTGGCAGGTAAATTTTGAAAGAATTACCCAAACTAATTGTTAAGGTTGTGTGCAACAACAATTCTAGCTTTGCCTCCTCTATATCTCTTGCTGAAGTCAATCCTTGACACGTTCTAGAAATGCAACTGGAACTTGTCTTCTGGCAGCTTCGCTGCGACCACGCAGTAGGCTACAAAATTCAGAAAACATAAGAAACAAACAACATTAAAGAGATATATCAATCAAAAAAATATAAGAAGATAATGAATTATATGAGTTCATTACACTTCGATATCAATTCACAGATGTATTACGAGAGCTTCTGTACCTATGAGCGAGTTCAGGTTGCAGAGATCTCAGCTCGTACTTGTTGTGAATCGACAACATCTTGTCATTACTAGATACTCGGTAAAAGATTGAATTGACAATGAAACTCAAAGTAGATTTTTCTTCTATTAGATACATAGTTCCAGCCGTGATACTAAATTTCATTTGTTGTTATAATTTGAATAAATTTTAAAAAATAAACATTAAACTTTATGAAATTTATCAAGAACAGAACAAGTTGACATCAGTTCCTATGAAATTGAAAATTAAGATTAGATGAAACTCAAATCAAATCGAGGGGTAATAAAGGCGATGATTCATTGATATCGAATCTCAAATCAGTTATTAGATTGTAGCTAGAAATTGATAGATACTACGATTTCTACGAAGAACATATCTGAAAATTTTGTTCAAGATTCTTTAAAATATATACATGAAAATGATCTAAGCGAGTAGATGATTGTAAATCAAAGATCTGATTTTGACTCAGATAAGTCAATTGAAATGAATTTGAAGATTTAGATTTTGGAAATCCTAAATTGCTTTTCTAAATCAATCAACTAAAATCACTTAATCGGAGTACTGTGACAAGACAAAATGAAATTAACTTACCTTATACTTCGTTTGCTGATGATCCGTGTTGAGGTTGCAGAGATTTGAAGTTCGCCAATGAATTTTGCTAAAACCTAGATTCAAACGAAGAATCAATCAAATCGACTGAGCCTGATTTGTGAAGTAACTGATGATAAGTTGTTAGATCTATAGATTTAGGTTCGTTGATTGATTCTACATTGATATGATTCTGCTCTAGATCTGCTCAACACTGATATGATTCTTCTCAGATTTAGCTTCGTTGAAGGAACCCTAATTTTTCCAGAGCAGAGACGAGAGAGAGAGAAGTGAGAGAAAGTGAAAATGAAAATGAAACTGGAAATGAAACCTATAGCCTATTTCATTAGCCATATATACTAAAGGGCATTTTTGGTATTATGAATTTCCCTCAAACCCTAAACTTTATTACCAGGCCCTGAAATCTAAAGTTCTGGGCCTAGAAATATTAAAAAGTGAAAGTATGGAGTTGATAGGGGAGGATCCATTTAGTGGGGCTTCTATATATTGAACCCATATAATAGGGGTTCTAGTATTTTTCACTCAAGACCCGAATGTAGCCCAGCGGAGATGCGTCCATCATATATAGTCATGCTCACGCTAGCACTTACCCTCCACAATCAAACTCACGTGACTAACAAGTACGATTATACTCCTTGAGCCTGGTTTCCCATTTATATCGCCGTGGTTTTTCATTTCCTCGCCTCATCGTCTTCCACCTGAGAGTTTCAGACAATCTTCCCTGACCTTCTCTTTACTCTCTCATCAGCTTCTTAAAGAAGGAACTCATAATTTCATCAACAACATCGTCACGCATTTCCGTCTCTCTCAAAAATCAGGTAAAATCTCTCTCTCTTTCATTTCCCCTTTTATTTCTAGGGTTTTTGAAATTCCATGTTAATACCCTTAACGACGGGGTAAAAGATAAAAAATGCCACTGATTTTGCATTTACCCTTAAATCTAGTTTTGATCTCAAGTGTAAATTTGAAGAAGTTTTACATGATTTAACTCATATTTCACTGAGTGACATTTTTTTTGTTTTTTGTTCATAAGGCATAAGTAAAGAGTTCTTCATTTTTTTTTAGTTTGAAATTCATTTTCATAGGTGAGGTCATTGTAATGCAAGTTGAAGTAGTGGAAATGTGAGTGTGGATACTATAACATTGGGAGTAAGTTGTTGTAGTGGCTTCAATGCTTCAAAAGGTATACCCTAAGGGCCTAATAAGCTCAACTGGAAATGCTGTGGCTGATTTTTTTTAAACCTAGGATGGGAAATGGAGCAATAAGTTAATGAGTGAATACTTGTACAACAAAGCAACTTTGGAAAGTCGAAGTGTGTTTCTAATTTTGAACTTTCGTTGGTTTCCTAGTTGTTGAAGGAATTACCAATTGAAGTATATACTCCTTGCCAGTAGGACTACTTCGATAAACTTATTTGCTAAAATGACCTGTTAAAATAGTAAGCAATTGGTTTAAGAGTAAGTTCTTCCACATGTGAAGAATCAGAATGCAGATAGACTGATAGACGATTTTTCGCAATTGCTAATTGTTGCACAAATAAAGGTAGGTTAGTCAAAGGATGCACTTATTCCTCCATGGGTTTAATTGTTTATCTCGTTTTGCTGCAAAAGTGAGATCAAGCTAAATGTCATTAATATTGCAGGACTATGGTCAGAGGAAGGGATGCGTGTTGGGAGCACTGTGTTTTGATTGATGCAGCAAAACAGAAAGTTAGATGTAACTATTGTCAAAGAGAATATAGCGGAGGTGTTTACCGCATGAAATTTCATTTGGCACAAATCAAGAACAAAGACATAGTGCCGTGCACCGAGGTTCCAGATAATGTGAGGGATGCGATACGACAAATCGTAAGAACTCCTAAGAAACAGAAAAATCCAAAAAAATCTAGGGTAGATGATTATGCAATCAATAATGCTCCAGAAAATAGCTCTTCAGATAGTGATGGTTTCCGCCCCAATCCTGCATCCAGTGGGCAAAATGGTAGCACCTGTCCTCCTTTGTTATTTCCACGCCCTTCACTTAGTGCCCATCCCGAAGTCGAGGATGCTGAAAAGAAAAAGCATGACTACGCTGATAAAAAGATAGCTTTGTTTTTCTTTCATAACTCTATTCCTTTTAGTGCTTCTAAATCAATGTATTATCAGGAAATGGTGAATGCTATAGCGGATTGTGGAGTAGGGTACAAGGGCCCAAGTTATGAGAATTTGAGATCCTCCCTCTTGGAAAAGGCAAAATGTGAAATCGCCGATGGCTGTAAGAACTTTAGGGATGCGTTAACAGAAACCGGTTGTACAATTTTGTCTGATAGCTGGTCAGATGGCAGCACCAAATCCCTTGTAGTATTTTCTGTTACCTGTCCAAAAGGCACGTTCTTTCTTAAATCGGTTGATATTTCAGCCCATGCCGATGATGCTCAGTTCTTGTTTGGGCTGCTGGAGTCAGTTGTTTTGGAGATAGGGGTGGAAAATGTTGTTCAAGTAATTACAGATAGTGCAGCTAGTTATCTTTATGCTGGACGACTTCTCATGTCCAAATACACTTCATTATTTTGGTCTCCGTGTGCTTCTCAGTGCATCGATAAAATGCTTGAAGATATCAGTAAGCTAGAATGGGTGAGTGAGGTATTGGAGGAAGCAGGGACTATCACCAGATACATATATAGCCATGCATGGGTACTGAACATGATGAGAAAGTTTACTGGTGGAAGAGAGTTGCTTAGACCAAGAATAACTAGATTTGTGACCCATTTCTTGTCGTTAAGATCAATTGTGGTTGAAGAGGACAATTTAAAGCATATGTTCTCACATACAGACTGGTTATCATCTGCCTACAGTATAAGACACGATGCACAAGCGATTAAGTCACTTTTGTATTTAGATAAGTTTTGGAAGTTGGCACATGAAGCCTTGAATGTGTCAGATCCACTTGTTAAAGTTTTGAGGATTGTGGATGGGGATATGCCTGCCATGGGTTACATATATGAGGGTATTGACAGGGCAAAAGTTCAAATCAAGGCTTATTATAATGGCATCGAAGGAAAATATAAACCAATTTGGGATATTATTGACGAAAGATGGAATATGCAGTTTCAGTCTCCCTTGCATGCAGCTGCAGCTTTTCTTAATCCCTCTATATTTTATAACCCAAGTTTTAAGATTGATTTGAAGATGAGGAATGGTTTTCAAGAGGCCATGATGAAGATGGTTATTGGAGATAAAGATAAAACTGAATTCACTAGGGAACACCCTATGTATATCAATGCACAAGGAGCTCTCGGAAATGAATTTGCAGTTCTGGGAAGGACACTCAATTCCCCAGGTTTGTTTCATAACTATTGAACTCTGAAGGTTTTTTTTGTTCTTTCAGCATGTTAGCTTTTCATCTCCTAGGAAGAATTCTAATTTTAATGGTGAAGGCTGGGAAGACGAAATTGATGTGCTGTTACACAGTTTTGGTGCACACATTATTGCGATTTCATCAAGGATGTCTACAGATTGTTACAATTGAATGTTTAGATAGTTAAAGAAACGGGGAACTTCGACCATATTATGTTATACCCTAAATAACAACTGCCAATTATGGTAGGTTTCCATGCCTGACATTAAACATGGGTAGTTTTGCGTTTAACACTCTTAAATCATGCTCCTATTCACCAGGATGCACAAGTAACTTACCCTGACTAGAAAATATATGCTTGGGGGTGCGCATGGCTTATACTTCCACATCTCAGATCAATATGCTTTTTTTTTTTGTTTTTTTTTGTGTGTGTGTATCAGTCTAGAGACTCTTGACCTCCCATGATGACATCTATTGTTTTGGTTGCAAGCACGTCTTGTTCCTGGCATCCTTCCGGATTTCAGTGTCTCCTTGAATTCTTGAAATATACGCTATTTTGTTTAATTGGTGATTTCCATTCTCAGGTGACTGGTGGGCAGGGTATGGTTATGAAGTCCCTACGTTGCAGAAAGCTGCATTACGGATACTTTGTCAGCCTTGCAGTTCTTACTGGTGCAGATGGAATTGGAGCACCTTTGAGAACATACATACCAAAAAGAGAAACAGGATGGAGCAAGAGAAGTTCAATGACTTGGTTTTTGTACACTGCAATTTGCAGTTGCAGGCTATTACTCAAACTAGGGGTGGGAAATCTAAACCAGTCATTTATGATGAGATAGATGTTAGTTCTGAATGGCCAACAGAGTCAGAATCTGCATCTCTTCTCTTAGATGATTCATGGTTAGAGAATTTGTCTTTTGAATGCGTGGATTGCCCTTCAGATTATGATTAAGTTCAGAAATATTCATATTCAATCATGATGTTGTACCAGTTGTACTATTGAATGTAAGACTTGTGTCACTTATGTAATGCCAATACCATATGGTTTCCCAGAAATATCAACCTTCCTCGCACAGTTCATTATTGTTTTCTGTCAGATGGACAGCTTCCCATCCCATTTAAGGTATTTCAGTGTCTGGCATATCGTCTTACCATCTTAGGCCACGGAGTGGTCCATTGCGAAACAGGTAAGTCCTTCCAACTCCAGGTACTGGTTTTACTATAATGAATTTGTTTGGAAATATATTAAAAAATGATATCCTTAAGAACTTCAACACCACACCAGCATTATCTTTTATTTTTAAACAGCATTTTGAATCTGATAATATGATACCTTAAATAATCATAGACCTGTGTTGTCTTCTTTTGTCATTATACAAGTTTTGATACCTTTGTATACCTTAGAGAAATTCTCGTCTGATTCCCTTTCAACAATTGCGATGCCGTCCAAACACCACCGTCCATCTAGGAGGTGTCGGCAAGTCCGATTGAAATAGAATGAATTTACCAATAAGACAAAACATAGGTTCGGCTTCTATTGCCAAAAAGATTCCTATTGTGTACAATAAAGTCCAAAAACTTACTTTAGATGTTTCCATCGGCAAGATGATTCTGTCTAGTTGCAATAAAGTTAAAAACCTCCACTTTATCTCTTTGCAGCATTCCTCATGTAGTCAACCTCATCTCTTCTCCTGTACACATTTAGAGAGAACCCAGAAAAGAGATAAAAGAAAGATCACTTCTCTATTTCTCTCAAAACCCATAGGAGCAAAAATTATGATGAAAACAAGAGCATCCAGCTTCCTCCAAACCATTACAACTTATACATCTAGTCTAATTCATCATGATAATCCAAACATCGGGTCAACTTTCTATCTCTCAATACCCATTTTAGTTTTCTCAATCCTTCTTAGCATCAGATGGGTACTCAAAAAGAAGAAACCAAACCAACAGTTACCTCCGGGTCCTCGTGGCGTACCGTTACTGGGTAGCTTACCCTTTTTAGATCCTGAGCTACATACTTATTTTGCTGATTTAACTCAGAAATTTGGTCCAATTTATAAGCTTCAACTTGGTAATAAATTGGGTATTGTAATTAGTTCACCATCTTTAGCTAAAGAAGTATTGAAAGATCATGACACGATATTTGCCAATCGTGACGTTCCTGTGGCTGGTAGAGCTGTTACTTATGGTGGTCAAGATATTGTATGGACACCTTATGGACCGGAATGGAGAATGTTGAGAAAAGTTTGTGTTCGAGAAATGCTTAGTAATCATTCTATGGATGCAGTTCATTCACTTCGACATAAAGAGGTAAATTTCATTTCATTTCATTTGATTTTTTTTTTTAATTTCTTAAATTTGTTTCCTTTCAAAATGTAAACCCAGTTTTTGGTAGTGGTAGAGAATTTGATACAGTATCATGCGAGGAACTGAGGATAAGGTGGGGAAATACAGTAATTTAGATCCCAAATTTAGTGTAAATAAGGTGAAGAATAAGAATAAAAGTATTATGTGATGTAAATCAGTGCTAATAATATAGTCAATGGTTTAATACGATTTAGGTGCTCACGAATTTTGAGCTTCGGTCTATCGACACCCAATCATTTTACCACTTTACTTCAATTATTCTAATTTCGGGTGTCAGGAAAAATGCTGAAATTATCTACTTTGATGGATTTCAATAGGTAAGAAGATTGGTGCAACATATTCATACCAAGATTGGGTCTCCAGTTGATGTTGGTGAACAAATGTTTTTGACTATACTTAACGTGATTACAAGCATGATGTGGGGTGGTACATTAAAGGGTGATGGTCGCACTAAAATAGGTGCAGAGTTTAGACAAGTTGTTTCTGAGATGACAGCACTTCTGGGTGCACCTAATGTTTCAGACTTTTTTCCAAGTTTGGCTCGGTTTGATGTACAGGGAATTGAAAAGAAGATACATGTACAGTTTTTAAGGTTCGATAAAATATTCGATTCGTTGATAGAGCAACGCCTAAAAACTGAAGAAGGTGAAGATGAGAGTGGTAGTAGCAAAGATTTTCTACAACTTTTGTTGAAGTTGAAGGATGATGAAGATTCCAAAGTGCCATTCACAATGAATCACCTCAAGTCCTTACTAATGGTATGGTGCTCCTTACAAATTGGTTCAAAAATTGTTTAGTTAAGTTCTATTTCAAGAACGATATTGACTCATTTCATCTCATTTGTATTTTGAACAGGATATGGTTGTGGGTGGAACGGAAACAACGTCAAACACAGTTGAATGGGGAATAGCCGAGCTGATGAATAAACCAGAAACAATGAGAAAAGCTCAAGAGGAATTGGATAGAGTTGTAGGCAAAGATAAGAGTGTAGAAGAATCACACCTCCCTCAACTTCACTACTTGCAGTCTGTAATGAAAGAGGTGTTGCGCTTACATCCAGCGCTCCCACTCTTGGTCCCTCATTGTCCGAGCTCATCTTGCACCGTGGGCGGTTATTTCATCCCGAAAGGGTCAAGGGCTTTCATTAACGTGTGGGCAATACATAGAGATCCTTCAATTTGGGTAAACCCAACGGAGTTCAACCCAGATAGATTTTTCAATGGAGAATGTGATTTCAGTGGTAACGATTTCAAGTATTTCCCGTTCGGATCAGGGCGAAGGATATGTGCAGGAATAACTATGGCCGAGAGAATGGTCATGTATGAACTAGGAACCCTTCTGCATTTGTTTGAATGGAATATGCCCGACTCTGCTAAGTTAAATCTCGACGAGAAGTTTGGAATTGTTTTGAAGAAAGCAGAACCACTTGTAGCTGTCCCTACTCCAAGGCTATCCGACCCGTCTCTCTATGCTTAGGAGAGCAGTTCTCAGGCCATTTGATAACACATAGTAGTCTGGCGATTGTAATTATTTTGATGTTGTGCAAATCATTTCATTTCCCATATTAATAATCTGTTTTCAGAAACAGTACCATTTGTTGCTCTCATTTATTAACTTTTGTTTGTAATCGCACCACCTTTGCACAATTTGTGGCTGATTGTCGTTCCGGGTTTCATGACATTGCATCATGGGGAGTAACTTTTTTTTGGATATTTACTACGACCACCATGATCTACACGGACGGAGGCTTGTCTGGCCTCATGTCTAAGAAGTGTGAACTTTCGAATTGGTCTCTTTGACTCTTGCAATATTACCTGAGCAACATCTTTTGTTTGCTCGTCTCAAATTGCAATACCATACTGACCGGCTTTAGGCCTCACTGTAAATACGTTTTTCACTCTCTGTAAAATTGATCAACCCTCCACTTCTCTGCACAATGATACCCAACGCAATTATGGCTACAATGAAAACTCCAACCGAAAGTGGGGTCCGACATAATGCTGTTAAGTACGGCATAATCAAAAACCTCCACTCATCTAGCCAAACTCATCCATATTCCTATGCACATAGAGAGAAGAGATAACACTTATACGCACGGCATAATCACTTCTCTATTTCTCCCGAAACCCATAGGAGCAAAAATTATGATCAAAACAAGCGCATCCAACTTCCTCTCAGTATTCATTCTACTATTATCCATCCTTTTTAGCATCAAATGGATAATCAAGAAGAAGAACCCAAACCAACAGTTACCACCTGGTCCTCGTGGCTTGCCGATACTCGGCAGCTTACCTTTTCTAGATCCTGAGCTACATACTTATTTCACTGATTTAGCTCAAAAGTTTGGGCCCATTTTTAAACTTCAACTTGGTAACAAATTGGGTATCGTAATTAGCTCACCATCTCTGGCTAAAGAGGTTTTGAAAGATCACGACACGATATTTGCCAACCGTGATGTTCCTGAGGCTGGTAGAGCTGTCACTTATGGTGGTCAAGATATTGCATGGTTACCGTATGGACCAGAGTGGAGAATGTTAAGAAAAGTTTGCGTACGAGAAATGCTTAGTAATCACTCTATGGATGCAGTTCATTCACTTCGTCATAAAGAGGTAACTTTGATTTGATTTATTTTCTAAATTTATGAGTTTTTTCCCCTTTAATACGTTAGAAACTCTTTTAATTAATACTCGATTATTTAATAAATTCTCTTAAATAATATTTTTGGCCTGTCCTCGGTTGGGGACAACGTGCCAAATTAATAATTCGTTAAAATTATAAGATAATACATTTTTGATTACCTATATAGACCCCATATGAAATATAAATTAATAATGCATTATATATATTCAATACATTAATGATTTACGAAGACTTATGATTCAATTGTTTTCTGTTTTTTTTTTTTTTGCTAAAAACAATATCGCATTTAATTTATCTCTAATTTTTCTTATTATTGTAAGAACTTTTGGTGTTGTTATCTCATAGCTCAGCAAGAAATTATTCAATGTGCTTGCCACTTTAATAGCCTCGTTTCGTGAAGGGGGCTCTATTGTAGAACTTTCATCATTATCTTCCACATCTTTATCAGTTCCCATAATGCTATTGGTTATTTCTTCATCAGTCCACAATTGTGTAACTTCATTTTTTCTTCCGGATAATTTAGGATATCTTCGACATTCATTGAATTGCGATAGCCCAACTTCTCGATCAAATTTTGCAAGTCTTAAGTGATTTCATTGTCTGTATATTCATCCAAATTGTCTAAACTTGTGTTATCTGTTAATCGAAGTTTACAATGAAGAAAGCAATTTGCAAGTGTACTTGTACGAACATCGATAGTCCATGCTACAATTGCAAGGCTCGTTGCATATAACACATTTATTTTTTTTATGGATTTGACTCCCCTAATTCATAGCCTTCCAAAAGACCTCTACAAAGTCGACGACGATAATGCATTTTAAAACCTCGTATAATCCCTGCTTCACAAGGTTGAATTTTTGAAGTTGTGTTTGGTGGCAAAAAAATAATTCAACATTTTCCATCCCTCCAATAGTTTTTGGATGAGCAGGGCAATTATCCACAATCAAAAGAACTTTTCTTGCAGACAACTTTTTGTGAGTTGCCGAATATTCTTCAAATAGCGCACCAGACACCCATGCTCGTTTAAATTAATACTTATTAGTTTATCAGTTAATTAATATCTCGCTTAATTAATAAATTTTGATGGTCCCGACAAGATTAATTTATAGAGTTTCTACTGTATGTAAACCAAGTTTTGAAGCAAGAATTATGGGATAGGCTGTTTTAGAGTTTATTTATTTCAAAATGAAAAAGAGAAATCCACCGTGGAGCTGAGGGATGATAGATTACAGACTATTTTTTTTTTTCCCATAAGGCAAAACATTTGCCGTTTTCCTTTTATTTTAGTTTCATAAGGCAATATAATTATTTGCCATTTTTTTTCCTTCCATTTTAGTTTCATAAGGCAAACTATCTGTCGTTTTTTTTTTTTTTTTCGTTTTAGTTTCATAAAACAAGCTGTTAGCCGTGTAGTGAAGCCTTTCACTCACTCCTTCGACTGAAAGAGAAGGTGAATAGTAGGACCAAATTTGATCAAGTCTTTCATTTTGAAAAGGGGCTTTCAACCCCGTAGTCTTTGCTCTTAGTGATAGAGAATTTGATACAACATTCTGTGAGAAATTGAGAAAAAAAAATCTGATCCCAATGTAAATAAGGTATAAGAATAAGAATAGAAATAAAATGTTTGAATCTATGTTGTGAATGAGATTGACATATAACCCAAAAATTTAAATCCAAGCCTCCAAAAGCTTTTTTGTAAGTATGCGATTTGCTATGGTTTGTTTAGAATTTTTGGAACACCTACGTGCTATAATGATTCCGTTGTCGGGCTTTGAGAAATATGCTAGAAATTTAATATTTTTGATTGATTTCAATAGGTAAGAAGATTGGTGCAACATGTTCGTAGCAAGATTGGATCTCCAGTTGATGTTGGTGAACAAATGTTTTTGACTATACTTAACGTGATTACGAGCATGATGTGGGGTGGAACTTTAAAGGGCGATGGTCGTACTAAAATCGGTGCAGAATTTAAACAAGTTGTTTCTGAGATAACTGCACTTGTAGGAGCACCTAATATTTCAGACTTTTTTCCAAGTTTGGCTCGGTTTGATGTACAAGGAATTAAAAAGAAGATGCATGTTCAGTTTTTAAGGTTTGATAAAATATTTGATTCAATGATAGAGCAATGCCTAAAAATGGAAGAAGGTAAAGAAGAGAGTCATAATAGTAAGGATTTTCTGCAGCTTTTGTTGAAGTTGAAGGATGAAGAAAATACTAAAGTCCCATTTACAATAAATCATCTCAAGGCCCTACTAATGGTATGATGCTCCTTATGAATTGGTTCAAAAACTTCATTTGAGTTTTATTCCTAGAACGATATCGGCTCATTTCAATTCATTTGTATTTTGAACAGGATATGGTTGTGGGGGGAACAGAAACAACGTCAAACATAGTCGAATGGGGAATTGCCGAGTTGATGAAAAAACCAGAAACAATAAGAAAAGCTCAAGAGGAATTGGATAGAATTGTAGGTAAAGATAAGAGTGTAGAAGAATCGCACCTCCCTCAACTTCATTACTTGCAGTCTGTAATGAAAGAGGTGTTACGTCTGCATCCAGCGCTCCCACTCCTGATCCCTCATTGTCCAAGCTCATCTTGCACCGTGGGCGGTTATTTCATCCCAAAAGGGGCAAGGGTTTTCGTTAATGTGTGGGAAATACATAGGGATCCTTCAATTTGGGTAAACCCGACAAATTTCAACCCGGATAGATTTTACAACGGAGAATGTGATTTCAGTGGTAATGACTTCAAGTACTTCCCTTTCGGATCAGGACGAAGGATATGCGCTGGAATAGCTATGGATGAGAGAATGGTAATTTATGAACTAGCAACCCTTGTGCATTTGTTTGAGTGGAATATGCCCGACTCTGCTAAGTTAAATCTCGACGAAAAGTTTGGAATTGTTTTGAAGAAAGCAGAACCACTTGTAGCTGTCCCTACTCTAAGGCTATCCGACCCGTCTCTCTATGTTTAAGATGGTTTTTTTTTTTCTCCCGAGTTAAGAGGGCTTTTCTCATTGATGTTGAGCAAACCATATATATGTTCTCCATATTAATAACCTTCTGTATTCAAAAGCAATGCAATTTGTTTCCCTGTCATTTGCTTACTACAGGGAAAGAATTGCAATTTTAGTTTTTGTAACTTATAAAATAACTCGCCGGATAGGGGCATACCCAAACTAGTTGGGTATATAAAATTCGAGTGGACTTAGTTGAAAGGTTAAGAGGTGTCCACATGGGATAAATTACCTAACTACCCTCACCGAATTCTTTTTCCTCCAATCTCAAATCAATTCATTCTCTTCCCAACCTAACAAGGCCTCCACTTCTCCTTCGTTTTGTTTTTCTTCTTCTTCTCCATCATTTCGTCTCAAGAAAAACTCTTTGATTAAAAGTAGGTCCCCTTGTTTTTATCAAACTCAAATGAATTCATTATCCTTCCCAACCTAACGACCATTACTTTATTTTGTTGTTTGAATGTCAGATGAGGTCCTAAAAATTGAAACTGTTGATTTGCAGTTATATAGTGTCAAGATATCTCTTCATTGACCTTGACGACTTTCCAATTTTTATTTTGGTTGTTATCCTCTTGGGATGAATATCGTGACGAATTTTCATCTCTGAAAGTAATTGAAAAAGCAGGGTCTAACAACCTCACCCAATATTTCATTTAGGCAATTTGTATATACAAACTCCAATATAATTCCAAGAGAATCAAATAGACAGTTAGACTCAATCAATGGAAATATATCCAAGAGTTGTATCTTTGTTTCACAATGTAATCAACAAATCAAACAGATAGAAATCCGCGAGCCTGATTATTATGTGAAACAACTTGAACGGTACCAAAGACCAATGTTCAAGTGTCAATCAATTTATATCAACAACCAAAGGTTGGATTATCTAATTGATTGAACTACGCACAACCTGTGATATTTCAATTATACAGAAAATATAATGCGGAGAAGAAATAACACATACACTAGAAATTTTGTTAACGAGGAACCCACAAATGCAGAAAAACCCCGGGACCTAGTCCAGATTTGAACACCACACTGTATTAAGCCGCTACAGACACTAGCCTACTACAAGTTAACTTCGGACTGGAATATAGTTGAACCCTAACCAATCTCATACTGATTAAGTTACAATCGCGTTCCTTATGCCTCTGAATCCTAGCAGGACTCTACGCACTTGATTCCCTTAGCCGATCTCACCCACAACTAAGAGTTGCTACGACCCAAAGTCGAAGACTTGATAAATCAATCTGTCTTACACAAAAAAGTCTATTGAATAGATAAATCTCTCTCCCACAGAAATACCCATGATTTTTGTTTCGTATTTTGATAAATCAAGGTGAACATGAACCAATTGATACACTGGACTTATATTCCTGAAGAACAGCCTAGTAATATCAATCACCTCACAATAATCTTAATCGTATGGTAGCGAAACAAGATATTGTGGAATCACAAACGATGAGACGAAGATGTTTGTGACTACTTTTTATCTTGCCTATCGGAGATTTAATATCGAGCAAATCTTAGAGAAGATAGTACTCAATACGATAGAATACAGCAAGATCAGAACACGCAACTACAGAGAAAATAGTTGTGTCTGGCTTCACAATCCCAATGAAGTCTTTAAGTCGTTAACCTATAATGGTTTTAGGAAAAACCTAGATTAAAGGAGAATCGACTCTAGTCGCAACTAGTATCACACATGAGGTGTGGGGATTAGGTTTCCCAGTTGCTAGAGTTCTCCCTTATATAGTCGTCAAATCAGGGTTTGCAATCAATGTTACTTTGGCAACAAAGCATTCAATATATATTCACCGTTAGATGAAAACCTGATCAAACTCAAGCTAATATCTTTCAACCGTTAGATCGAACTTAGCTTGTTACACACAAATGAAAAGCAACTTCATTTAGATATGGGTAATCGTACCTAAACGTGTACACCTTGTTGGCTCAACAATAGTTAACCGAAGTTAGCCATAAGAACACTTTCATATCAACCTTGTTCATCTTAACACAACTAGTTCAAATGACTCAAATGAAACTAGTTAGTTGTTCAATTGTTTATTTTCTCATAGAAGTATACAAGACACAATTGAACCAAAATCGGTTTTGATTCACTCGAATCAATTCATGAACATTATAGCCACGGTTTGCAAAAGATTGCACTCCTTAATTTATAAATGTATTAGTTCATGAATAAACCAATTTTAGAACATAACCTACTAACGTATGCAAACCTGTACGCATACTTAAGTGGCCGGACTTGGTTTGGGTTCGCCAAGATATGCGATCTTGTACGCATACTATCGTACACCACCAAACTCAGTTGAATTCCCGGACTTTGAACTTACGCTGGTACGCATACGGGTATGCATATATAGTAAGTTCCCGGACTTTCAACTAACCAACCAGTACGCATACGGGTATGCATACTATGGTTCCCGGACTTGGAATAACTTGCAACATTTAGCATACAGTACGCATACTGTGCTATATGCAATCATGGTTAATTGTTCTAAACTCCCATTTCAATCATTGAAACATTTCTTAGAAGAAGAAAATAACTATCTCACACAAACTATTAGCTTCAAAGCAATTTTCAAGTAATCTATAGATCAATACGAAACATTCCGAGTCTACATCAAATGACTGTCTCACACAAATCATGTAAGATGTTACCAGGCGATTTTCACATGATCATCTTTTGACTTTCGTCAAGAATATAAGATGAACTTGGTTAAAGCGAAAGCTTACCAACACATATTTTGATAAATATGTTAGCGAGCTAAACTAAGCTCGAAATATCAAATGTGTATAATTGAAGTCTATATAGCTATACGACTTTTGTCTAAAATAGGAGATAGAGTAGAATTAGACTTTTGAGTGATAGATGAGTTCAAGTATCCACATACCTTTTGTTGATGAAGTTTCACAAGCTCCCCTTAGTAGTTCTTCGTCTTCAATCGATGAACGCCGTGAAGTCTAAAGCTCGACTACACTTTCTATCCTAATCCGAGACTTAGCTATAAGTAGACTAGAAATCAAGACTTATAGTTTTGGCAACTTAACTTGAAAAACAAGCTTGGGATAGCAACGCTTGCGAGTTCGACCGAGCAGTGCTCTAACAGTAACATTCACAGGGTTGTCATGATATTCATCCCAAACCTTGACGACCAATTGACGGATACGATTAGTCACCAGGTTATGATATCTAAATCATACCGATTAAACTGTCAAAAACTTGTTTTTCCTGCGCTCCATTTTGTAATTAGTCGTCAGGATTTTTGAAACCTAACTCGCCGACTAAGTTATAGACGTCACTTTGATACATTTTCGACTCTAACGACCACCAACTGCTAAAAAACCAATTTCCATGTGTCCATTTTTGCTTTCAGTCGTCATGTTTTTGAAACTATAACCGCGACAACGTCTGGAAATAATTAGTCGGTGGTTGGAATAAACACAAGATGACGACATTTGATTTGATGGACTATTAAAAGTCGTCATTTTGTTATTATACGATCATGACGACCATGCCTGGTTGGCATGTTGTTGTGCAGTCGCGCATGTCGATTTTTCATAACCCGAGTTCTGAATCTTTGAATTCCTTCTATCATTTGAAGAATTAAACCAACAAAACCCTACTAAATTCCATTTTGAGAAGTGTTTGACTAGAGTAATTCATTTTCGTTGCAGGATTCTCAAAAACCAAATTTTTTTCTAACAAAATTCATAAGTGATATAACAAAAATAGTAATTTAAGTGTTTATATAACAAATTTAATGTAATATTATTAACATAACTAGTTCAATAGATTAGTGAATAATTTGAAGGCAAATTATACATTACTAAAGATATATGGATAAGGGTTTTGGATTTTTCTTTTAAATGACCTTATTTTGTTTTATTCACTGTACCCTGGGTATTTTGTTTTATTCACTGTACCCTGCGCAATTGGGGGATAAAAAAACTAATTCGGGATAGAGGAAAAAGACAAAAACTGGATTTAAATATCAAATCAGGGTCACCCCTTATCTAAGCATTTTATCTAATTCCTAATCTACCCCTTACTAATCATGTTTAGTGGTTAAATATAATTAGTTAAGTTAATAGATTAGTTTGATAATCATTAAAATAAATCATTATCATTGAATTTGTTGATGCAACAACATCAAATCAAGATATTTATGATCATGAGGTTTACGTGAAGAACCAACCCAGGAAAGTAAACTAGCTGAACATATGAGTGCTCCAATTACTCATATATAAGTATTAATGTATTGAAATTTGATTTTTTTTCATTGAATTCGCCATTGTTGCGCCTGAAAAACTCAGTGCCGGCATGGTAAAAGTATGAATACCATGCCGACAGTGACCAAACCGGCATGGTATTCATACTTTCACCATGCCGGTACACAATATCCCCCAATTTTGAAAATTGGAAGTACACTACCGGCATAGAAAGTTTATTATCGAGCATGCCGATAGTAGTGCCGGCATGGTTGATTCCCAAGTGTACCGTTCCGGTTTGAGGACAAAAACATACAGAAAACTTGTCTGAAATAGCAAGTACCGGCATGGTATTCATCCTAAAATACCATGCCGGAACTAGTACCGGCATGGTATTCATCATAAAAAACCATGCCGGCACTAGTACCGGCATGGTATTCATCCTAAAAACTACGACGGAACAAAAAAATAGTAGGGTATTCATCATAAACACAAGCCGGGAGTGGATTGAAAGTTTATGATTCTAACCCAAACGAAGTTTTAAAACAACAACAACACTTTAAATATGATTAGGTATCATGTACCTTCTCAATAAAGCCACTTCTTCTTCTTCTTCTTCTTTCTCAAGAACAATTCAATTTAACATATTTTTAAGAACTTGTTAGGGTTTGATTTTGATTTTGATTTTTAGTTTTAAATTTTAATTTAGATGGAAGGGTATTTTAGTATTTCCCCCCAAAAAAACACACCTTAATGGATATTATTGGATGGAGTTAGTAATTCATATCCCCGATTAGTTTTTTTATCCCCAAAATTGCGCGTTCATTATTATTAGTGAAAACTACAGCCACACCCATTTTTACACTTTTCTCCATTGTGAAACCCACGGGTGCGAAACTTCATGCGCGCCCCCATTTTCACACAGAAAATTATTCTAGAACCCATAATTTATAAAATTATGTTTTTCTCTTTTCTAAAGGAAAAACTACTTCTTCAATTCGTTTTTATGATTACTGATCGATCTCTGAATGATTTCTAAGACAGAGAGAGGTGAAAAGGGAAACCTGGTTCATTTTTTCAACCCAAAAACACCACCACGACTACTTCCTTTCTTTCATTTGTTCTCAAGAGAATCTGGTTCTTTGCGATTTCACCATAGTTCGAATCGGTAATGTTTTAAACACTTCTCTTTACAGAAATCAATCCTTTACTTTATTTCTTTACATCATATACTCTTATTCAAAACCCCCTAATCATGATGAGTCTGAGATTATTTGGGTGGTTGTTGTTAGGGTTTTCGATTTTGTCTTCATCACTCGTTCTTAGATTATTTAATGATTAGGATGATTATACGAATCTAAGTTTCATGAATTTGATTGTGTTGATAATCCTATTGATTTGGTTTGGTTTTCAACAGTTAATTGACAACACCAACATCAACACGGCAGGGGAAGGAGAAACGTTGCTTAAGAAGTGAGAATTATTGTATGATTTCTTCAACTACTGGGACTACCAACGGGCAGTAGTGGTAACGGGAATACTAGTGGGAATTTTAATTCTGGTAGTAGTGGAGATATTGTGGTGAACAATCCAGATACACCAATGGCGATGGGTGATGGAAGTTCAAATGATATCGATGAAGATCTTCATAGTTGGAAACTTGCTGTTTATGGCTGTGAAACCATGAGGAGGCTGTTTGGTGCGGATGTCATGAGAAGATTGTGAGTGAGACAGAACGGTCCTGTCCTTGAACCAATGTTGAAAAATCAATGCGACTGTAATTGGGAGGATTTTATCTTATTGCTAACTCAATTCATCTGTGGTGACGATACGGGAGTCCGAAACTTATCACCACTAAGGTGGGAGGATTTTATCTTTCTTTGACTAGAACCAAGAAATTAAAAAGAAAAAGTTACTTACGCCAGCGAATTCACCATGAACCACATCACCCATATCAAACGGCGCGTTTACATCCATCCGTGGTTCATCACCCATATCAAACAGCGCCTTTAAATCCATCTGCACGAGAGATTGGTCAATTAATTGCTGAAAATCATTGGTTACGACCAGTTTGTCAATCTTAACTAGATGATAAAACAGCAGAATGTAAATCACTGGATACAAATAGAGATTACTCGATCATATTTCAAGAAATACAAAACAATTACTCACTCGATCATAAAAGAATTCCTCGTTATGCAGCTATGAAAATGGTTGCATAACCTGTTACGCATCTACAAAATTTGTTGCATAACTTGTTATGATGTCCGGAAAATGGTTGCATAACACGTTATGCACCTATTATTGTAGGTGCATGACAAGTTATGCAGCCTTTTTTTGTTGGCATAACTTGTTATGCAGTACAGAGAATGGTTGCATAACATGTTATGCAGCTACTTTTTGTTAGTATTGAAACCAACAAAAAAAAGGCTGCATAACACGTTATGCACCTATAATAATATCTGCATAACATGTCATGCAAATCAAGAAAATAGATGCATAACCTGTTATGCATCCGAAAATATGATCTGTATAATGCGTTATGCATCGAGAAAATTGCTGCACAATCTTTTATGCATCGAGAAAATAGATGCATAACCTGATATGCATCCGTAAATATGGATGCATACTGCATTATGCATTAATTTTTTTTATGTACGCACTAAAATCAATCAAAACAATGGTTACATAACTTGTTATAGATGCATAACTTTGTTATCCAAATGCATAATTTGTTATGCAGTGGAGAAATGGTTGCATAATTCGTTATGCGTCTGCAGAATGTGTTATGCATCGTTTTTGGTGGCTGCATAATGGTTATGTATCAAGGTTTCGAAATTTTGCCTAAAGTGATGATCACCTCCGATTTTTTGGTGAAAAACAAAAAATTGATATTCTTGTTTGTACTCGTTGCGTAGCTTTCTTAAAAAGATTTCCAACGATATAAAATTTGTAAAATTCCAAGGCGCGGATTTTTAGATATGTTATATCCAAGTTGCATTGCCAATTATACCCCTGATGCATAACCTGTCATGCGGATGCATAATCCGTCATGCATACATTTTTAATAATTTCATATAATTATGGGTGTCACAGAAATAATTATGGGTGTCACGGTACCAAAAATTAATTGTGGGCTTAACAATGAGAATATTATTTTTTTTGGGTCTCCCCATAAGTTTCCCTTATTATTACCCCAATTCGCCGAGTATAACAATGCCACCGACCTTAGCCTTAGGCCTTCTTCACTGTAAATACGTCTTTCACTCTTTATGTAAAACTAAAACCCTAAACCCAGAGAATGATTCTTTTTGTCAGAAGGCTAATTAACCCTCCACTTCGTCTGCACAATAATACCACCACCCGTTTCTCCTCAGTTTCTCCTTCCATTCCAATCACACCCGGCAGAAGTTATGCTTCGTGTCATAAAACCCAATGCAAAAGTTTAGTGCTTGATCGGTGCAAGTCTAGTCAAATTAAAAAACTTGATGATGCATTAGGCCACTTCGATTATATGGTTTCATTGAACCCATTTCCATCAATTGAAGCATTTAATAATTTACTAACTTCAATCTCTAAACTAAGATGTTATACTTCGGTGTTTCCATTGTATCAGAGAATGAAATTTGTTGGAATTGAACCTAATATCTTTACATATAACAGTTTGATTAATTGTTGTTGTCAGTTAAGGCAAGTTGATTATGGGTTCAGTTTGTTTAGTGAAATTTTAAAAAGGGGTTATCGTCCTAGTGTTGTAACTTTCACTTCTTTGATCAAAGGGTTATGTCTGCAAGGAAAAATCCGACCTGCAGTTCATCTGTTTGAGAAAATGACTGTTAGTGGGCTTCGACCTAATGTTATTACGTTCGGGGTAATCATAGATACTCTATGCAAAAATGGGTTAGTGGATGAAGCTGTAAATATGTTTGAGCAAATGGTAAATATTCGAAAAATTGTTCCGAATGTTGTTGTTTATAGTTCTTTGATTAGTGGGCTATGCAAGTCGGACCGGTTAAGTGAAGCTGTAGAACTTTTTGATAACATGTCTACTCGAGGAATTCCGGCGAATGCAATCACTTATGGTTCTCTAGTTCACGGTTTTAGCCAATGTGGACAGTGGAAGGAAGCGCAGAGATATTTTGAAGAAATGGTGGACAAAGGGATATCACCCACAGTAGTTGTATATAATATGCAAATAGATTCTCTGTCCAAAGAGGGGAAGATCGGAAAAGCTGGGGAGTTGTTTGAGGAAATGATGAAGTCAGGCAAGGAACCTGATGTAGTTACTTATAACTCGATGATAGATGGATACTGCAAGAACTCTAGGTTGGATGATGCTTTGCAGCTGTACAGGAAAATGAAGCAAAAGGATCTAAAGCTAGCAAATGTTACATACAGTACACTTGTTGCCGGACTATGTCGTGCTGGAAGAGTTACAACCGCACGAAGCCTATTAACCGAGATGCAATCAATTGGTGTATCTCCAGACATAGTTACATATGGTGCCATGTTAGATGGACTTTTCAAGAATGGACATATTGATGAGGCGATAGAATTATTTCAGTCTATGGAAGGTAAGGGCCTTAAAATTGACATTCAGATTTATAGTTTAGTTATTGCTGGGTTGTGCAATGCCAAAAACTTCGAGTATGCAAGGAAAATATTTTACGGAATCACACATAAAGGATTAGTTCCCAATGTTGTAACATATACCATAATGATCAATGGCATGTGCAAAGAAGGCATGTTTGTTGAGGCTGAGAGATTGATGTTTGAAATGGAAAAGAACGGCTGCATTCCAAATGTTATTACATACGATACCATTATTAAGGGCCTTCTTAAAGGAGGAGATGTTAAGAAAGCTAGGAAGTTTCTTCAAAGAATGCGCGATAGCAGCTCCCACTCAGCAACGCCACCATCTGCATGTTAACTAATTCCCTGTGGATCAACTCAAAAACTTGGATCTTTTCGATAGCTGGTCAGAGGTAGGTCCAAATCCCTGGTTGTATATTTCTGTTACTTGCCCCAAAAGGACGTTGTTTCTTAATTCTGTTGTTATTTTCAGTGGCCTTGCAGATGATGCTCTTTTCTTGTTTGAGCTATTGGAGTCGGTGGTTTTGGAGATTGGGTTGGGAACTTCTACTCAAGTAACAACAGCTACTGCAAATATTAATCATTATGCTTGAAGGTTTCTAATATCCAGACACACTTCAAAATGAAAGGGGTGGCAGCATGAGTGACGTATTAAGAGCAAGGAACCATCACAAAGTACATATATATGTAGGCATATGCATGGGTTCCAAATACGATGAAAAATGTACTGGTGGAGGAGGATTGCTTAGACAGATAATTCGACCCATTTAGTTTTTGTCTAGCGTAAAGAGGAAGACTTTAAAGCACGTGTTCTCACCTACAGACTGGTCATCATCGTGGCACCGAATTTGCAGTTATGGTAAGGACACTCAATTCCCCAGGTTTGTTTCATAACCTGTTGACTGCTTAAGCTTTCTTCGAGTAGTAGCTTGCACCTTATAGTAAGAATTCTAACTCTTAAGTGAATGGCTTGTGCTTTTACACAGTTGATTTTGCAAGCACGTCTACATCTTGAACTGGGGGAATGTGTTGGATAGTTGAAAAATTGAGGAACTTCGGTCTTAACATTTCATACACCCCAAAAAATAACGACCGTCAATTTCACGGTGCATCTTGTTGACACCATTAATGGGCTCAGTAATACACTCTTGAAGTGTAGTTCTATCAACCAGCACAATAGGTCACATTCACTGGCTAGAAAATATATGGGTGAAGGCCCCGTTGAAGATTCCACATATATCATATGAATTGTACGTGGTTACGTCATCCATTGTAATTATTTGGTTGCAGGCATGTCTTCTTCCCATCATCCATCTCTGGCTTCAGTAATTGTGTTTTAATCTCCTATAATAAGTTTTGAGACCTTCAAAATTTTGCTTAATATTTCTTTATCTATTCTCAGGAGACTGGTGGACCCTAGTAACTATTGGAGATGTTGAAAAAGCTGCCAAGTTTCAATCAAAAATGTGCGAAAGAAACGTTCACCAGACTAGTAACAGTGAAAATCGCTTAACAAAAAATGTACAGAGTTGCAGGTGTTGTGCACTTGTGCTTGCATCCTTCAGCAGCAGGACACTAAAAGTCTTGTTTTGTAAGGCAAATACATAGAGATCTTTTACTCCCATTTTTTAAGGGGTATCTGCACAAGAATATCAATTGTAGAGAGGATGGGTTTGTACAAATGAGCAACTCTTCTTTACTTGTTTTCAGCTTCAGGGGAACTGCTTCCATCGAGCAAAGCTTGACCTTACACAAATCTTGTCCTTGAGCCCATATAATCCAACTGGGCTGTGCCGAAAAAATTCGTTCGTTTGGTTGTAGTCATGTAGAGAATTGCATGTAATTTTATATCTCAATATATAGTCTTTACTGTAAACCTGCGGATAGGGATGTCGCCAGCTAAGCCGACGAACTGCAAGGTTTGCACGTTCATTATGTGTAGTTGGGTTTGCCTACTATTCGGTTTCTGTCTGTGGTAGCCTACGCAAACTTGTTTTGCTGTAAGTCCAAACAGATGTGCTTAGAATAAACCAGAGAAAATCGCGTCCCTTCTAATTGAGGGAGGCAATGACCTGGTCCTACATATCAGATATCGTCTTCCACAACATACCGCCCAAATCTGGGTCCATTTTGTCTTTTCCGGCAGAACTGTTGGGGGATTAACACGGTGCAAGAATGGAGCCAACAGGCATGGCCCAACACTAATTGATACTGAAAAAAGTAATAGTCCAAAAATCATGAATCCCTCCAAAATTTGGAACCATTTTTTGGGCACTACTCTAGATGGAGGGGACTACTAAGTGATAAGAATATCTACCCTATACTTATAAGGGATGTCCTAAAGTGTGGAAATGACTAACCTACCCTTAACCTAATTAAAATTAAAACTAATCTAATAAATATACATATACCTAATCTAAATCATTAACAAAACAAAATCAAAATCAAAATTATAACAAATCCATTACTTTTAATTTTTCACAAATCCGTTATTATTAGAGGGTTCATTTTCTTCTCTTCTTTCCGCTTCATCGTCTCGATTCAAAGAATTTACTTGTGATTCGTTTTTGGTTGAAAAAATGAGTAGTAATCATCAAAATGAGTTGAAAATTGAAGTTGTAGAGAGAAGTTCGGCTAAAAATTATGTGAAACAGTTTGTCGAACTAGCCGAACTCAGCTTTAATGGAGTTTTTTCTTTTAGAAAAACGTTCGGTTACCTCGTAAAAAAAAAATTCCCAACCGAACTTTTAGTTCGGTTGCGTCGCAACTTTTTTTCATTTTTTTTCCAGCCAAACTTTTAGTTCAGTTACGTCGCAATTTTTTTCTCCTAACCGAACTTTTCTCAGAAAACATACATATTGAGTTCGGTTACGTCGAATTTTTTTTTCCCAGCCGAACTTTTAGTTCGGTTACGTCACAATTTTTTTTCCTGTTTTTTTCCCAGCCGAAATTTTAGTTTGGTTACGTCGCAATTTTTTTCTCCTAACCGAGCTTTTCTCTGAAAGAAAAAACTCCATTAAAGATGAGTTCGGCTACCTGTGTTTTCAGAAACATTAGCCGAACTACACTTGCAGATGAGTTCAGCTACCTGTTCTTCAGATGTCTTAACCGAACTTTATTTCCATGGTCGAAATCAGTTTATCAATTTTTCATTTTTTCGAAAGTTTTGGCCAATTCAAGCAACATTAACTAAATTTGAAGGTGTTTGTAGGTGAAAATGGTTTCTGCTGATTTCGGTAATTTCGGGTGTACGGGTGAGAAACAATTTAAACCCTAAACAATGTACTGCAAGGGAGTACTTTAGATTCGAGAGATCAATCTGTACAAATCCGGCCCTAAACCAAGAAATGGCCGTTAGGACTTGCTTTTGGTCACAAAGTGGAGGAGAATGGGTTGGTTTTGGGGAGGGAAGCAAGGAAAGTGATGAGACTAGAATAGTTGATTCTGGAAGAGTAGTTGTATTACTACGACTTGTATCAGAAAAGTGGGAAGGCTAACAAATGGTAAGCTAGCAAGTATTTTCTGAGTGTTGTATATTCCCCCATGAACTCGTTGTTCTGTGGAAATAGGTAAGACCTATTTATACAAGTCGAAGTGAAACGTACCCTGGTCTCATTAAGGAATGGAAAAATGAGTAAGTAAATGGGAGGAGGTGGTAACCGTATGCATGGAATTTGATGTTCCATAAAATCGTTAACGCATGGAATTGATGTTCCATAAAAACATTAATGTATGGAATTGATGTCCCATGAACGTTTCACTTTTAACTCCCTGTATTTACTAACCGCCTCACCCTTATGGCACTTCCTTATGACGGGCGTAGTGTACGCCACACGCTGTAAACCGCCAAACCAATACCCATAGAGGATCCCCCAGTTTGTGATATGTGTTGATGTATCGAATGTTTTTGTGGAAAACATGTAGCATATGGTTGTTGCCTGGCAAGTCGAGTTTGGGAGACTTGGTAGCTTGGTGACCTTCGAAGGTCGAGATTTTGTATCTTAAGAGGAAAGGTAGCCGTTGATCTTTGCACGCTTTCGTTCGTTGGTGGCAGCATAGGGAAGGCCAACATGGTGGCGCGGCTAGGTTAGCATGACATTGACATGGCATGGTGGCGCGACTAGGTTGGCATGCCATGGAGGCGCGGCTAGGTTGGCACGCGTGGCCAAGCTTAGGTTTTCGGGCCAAAGGTTACCATGCGTCGTCTGGTAACCTTGGATGGCTAGGATTTGCTCTTGGGATTGAAGGGGGATCGTCGATTGTTGCATGCCTTCGTTTTGGTAGCCGCGTAGGGAAGGCCAGCATGGTGGCGCGACTAGGTTGGCATGCCGTTGGCATGGCGTGGTTTGGCGTGGCCAAACTTAGGTTTTCGGGCTAAAGGTGACCATGCGTCGTCTGGTAACCTTGGAGGGCTAGTATTTTCTCCTGGGATTGAAGGGGGGCCGTCGATTGTCGCACGCATTCGTTTTGGTAGCCGCGTAGGGAAGGCCAGCATGGTGGCGCGGCTAGGTGCGTTTGGCATGTGGGGCCAAGGGTTTGGTAAGCCGTTGGCACTTGGGGCGGCTAGCATGGCTAGGTACGGTTTGGCTTGGCATGTGGGGCCAAGGGTTTGGCAAGCCGTTGGCACATGGTGCGGCTAGCATGGCTAGGGACAAGGCAAGGTGTGGTTTGGCTTGGCATGTGGGGCCAAGGGTTTGGCAAGCCGTTGGCACATGGTGCGGCTAGCATGGCTAGGGCCAAGGCAAGGTGCGGTTTGGCTTGGCATGTGGGGCCAAGGGTTTGGCAAGCCGTTGGCATATGGTGCGGCTAGCATGGCTAGGTGCGGTTTGGCTTGGCATGTGGGGCCAAGGGTTTGGCACGCCGTTGGCACATGGTGCGGCTAGCATGGTGTTTATGGGTGAAAACTACTCCTGCAGAATTTGGAAATTTGGGGTGTGGATGAGGAATGAATTTAAACCTTAAACAAATGCACTGCGCGGTGAGTGCTTGTAGATTCGAGAGATCAATCTATGCAAGTTCGGCCTAAACCAAGAAATGGCCGTTCCAGACTTGTTTCGGTCACAAAGTGAAGGAAATGGGGTTTATCTTAGGGAGGGAAGCGAAGAAGTTGTTGAAATTGTGAAGGTGTAGACTTGCTTATGACTTGTAACAGGAAAGTGAACAAGCTTACGATTGGTGTAAGCAGGCTCTGGGTGTTTTCTTGTTGTTTTTCTCTGTTGTTTGGAAATAGGGCGGAGAACCTATTTATACAAGTCATTGAGTCTTATTCACGTCTCTCGTGGGAAATGGAGGAAGTGGAGTGATGGAGTAGTGGAGTTGTGCGTTGGGGATACACGACCAGCCTTGCCCACTTCTCCTGTTCATCTCTAACCGTCCATGACTTCCTAACATGTTCTTGTGATGGCGCGTTGCACGCTGCACGCTGTAAACCGCCAGACCAATACCCCAGTATGTATCCCCCCAGTTTGTGACATGATTGATGTCTGGAATATGTGGATCGTGAATCCACGAAAGATAGCATGTAATGCTGAATTAAATAACTGCGTTATTCAGGAAGTCGATATTTGTGAAGTATCGTGTGTATTTTATGCAGGTACTGCATCATGGTGTGGTAAAGTGATGGGTAATGACACCTTACTAACCTAACTCCTGACCAGGGCTGTATAACCAAGCTGGTGAAGTTGGACGGATGAGATGATCTTTGAGACACCCATCTGCGACCGTTGATGAAGTTAAGGTTTTGAAGAGGTGCGCGGGCATCACTCTTCAGCTTGGTCGAAACCAATCATGGGATACAACTTTGGCCTAACCGACCATACATGCGTGTAGATGGCATGATGGTGTAGGCGCCTATACCCCATTACCTCATGAAAGTATGATCTGGGTCACTCAATTCATCCGGTGAAATCGAGTGGTCGAGATCGATTTGCGACAAAAAACTAGTGCCGCAAGGGCCGCACGTCACGCCCTCTTCAGGCCAATCGGCCAAGACCGACCAATCTTGGTCGGTCTTGGCCGATTGGCCTAGTGTGAAGGTGGTAGGCTGATGTCCATGCCTATACCTGAATATCCCATGAAAACGTGATCTGAGCCATCCAAATCGTCCGGCGAAGTTGAGTGGTCGAGATCGGTTGCGGTTTGGGAGGTGTGACCACGCTAGTTTGAGCGTGCGTTTTGGATTAGCCGGGCATGATATGCCTTGGCCGATCGGGTCGGGAATAGATGGGTCCACGGTGGTCATCTTTGGTATGACCCAGGACTCGCTTAATCTAATCTTGGACCCTCCATTCATGCTTAGGAGAAGATGGACGCTCGTGATGCTCAAAACCCTAATTTTGGGTTTCAAAGTCGTGCGTCATCTCTTGTTTGGGGGACGATTTTGTCACGACCAAACATGGTTGGTCTTGACCGATTGGTCAAGTGTGCAGGCGGGCCGCGGTGATCGTGTTGACATGCTCGGCCCTTTGAATCTACATCTACACCCTCCATCTATACCTGCGAAGATGGATGGTTGAGACATTTTGCGACACATGTAATATGCCGCAAACCCTAATTTAGGGTTTTCCAGTCCATAATGCTTGGTATGAACGTTTTTTGGCAAGCTAGGCCAATGGCCGACCGTGTGGGTTCCGCATTGGTTCGGAAGTGGATATTCCATACCTGCTTGGGGGTGATGGAATTGATCCGGGTCATCCAATCATGCTTATGGAGTTGGATGATTGCGATCATATCCGGACTGATACGGTCAATCCGGATGCTCAATCGGGCTAGTATAACACACCGAGAGTCAGCCTGTACGGGTATTTCGTACATGGTTTCATTATAGTGCTTGGAGGTTCGTGTTACTCAGTAAGAGTAACACTCGGTCATCATGCCACACCGATAATGAGTAGATCGAAATACAAGGTCGATTAGAAATTCACAGGATGGGATTGTTGCCACATGCTCCAACCTGGAGGAATTTCATGTATTCACAGAATGGGATTGTTGCTACATGCTCCATTCTTGGTGAATTAAGTGAGGGAGTATCCAACACTTATTAATGGCTTTATCTTTTACAAGATGTCAGCGCATGATTTTCTGGTTTTTTACAATTTTAACCTTAAATGAAAATCCACCATCAACATTAAGTCCCCTGCCTAGCACACTATGGTTACACTATTGTGGGGTAGGCATAAGATGGTGACAGTTAAAGATAAAACTTTTGAGAAAAGTTAGATGTTACCGGGAGAGACGGGTCATCCCGTCCTTGGAGTATATCACGTTCAAAAGGCATCTAGGAGAGCATTCCCCTAGTATGATGTCGGTCTTGCTCATTTCGGCCGACCTTGCTATGTCCGCCCGGTCGAGGGCCCACTCCGTGCTTGCTCCGTTTGAATGTCGGTCTTGCCGGATCGACCTTGTTATGCCCGATTAGGTCGAGGGCTATTTGCGCCGCTTTCGCTCGATCGTGGGGTTGTGCCTAATCGACGGACTGCTGCGCCGCTTCGTTTGTGGGGCTCTGCGCTGTTTGATCGAACGTGGGCTTGAATTTCGTGAACATGATTCCCATGACATAAGAGAACCGTGTTGTGCAAATTAATATGGTCCCGCCATATATGCTTGATTGAACATAGGTCCCATATCGTGTATGCCTGACTGAATGTCACCTTTATACCAGCCTCGTGCCCTTGACCAACACCGGTCTTGAAACTTAAGCAATCTGGGACTTGTGACTTGATCAATACGAGACTTGAAGCTTGAGCAATACCGGACTTGAAGCTTGAGCAATACCGGACTTGTGACTTGATCAATACCGGAATTGAAGCTTGAGCAATACCGGACTTGTGACTTGATCAACACCGGACTTGAAACTTGAGCAATACCGGACTTGTGACTTGATCAACACTGGACTTGAGACTTGAGCAATACCAGACTTGTGACTTGATCAACACTAGACTTGAGACTTGATTAATACCGGTGTTTGGACCCAATACCAGCCTTGTGTACTCCAGCGTGAATGTGTCGTGTGTGACTACACATCTCACGTGTTTTTATACAAGTACTGACTCATGTCTTTTATTGTAGAATGAAGAAAAGAACTCCTGTTGAGATGTCTTCTGGGTATAATGCTGGTGCCAAGTCAGGAGGTGTTGACAGCTTCAAAGATATGCCGAACATTGATGATGAGTTGTTCACCGCGCCCTTTCAACTATATGAAAATATCTGTTCCACAAGATAACCCTTCTCCTATCGACTTCAAGATTTTTCATGCTCCGCTGGGCCCTCATGAAGGATGGATGGGATGTATTCTGAGCAATGAGTACATCAAAGATAACTTGACCAGAGCGCAGATTATTGATGCAACTTGAGTGTTGAAATGGCTCGAGAGGATGTTGATGCGTGTCGTAGGTGCAATCAAATTAATATCTTATTTCCACTCAATTAAAAATAATATAATGGAAGTCAAGTTCGTTCCCACGAGGAGCAAGAGATTCTAGTTGTAAAAATTGTCACAAAAGGGGGGATGTATAGAGCAAAAGAAAATAAACAAAGCAATTCAAAGATAAAGTTGAAATCAATAAGAGAGACAAGACCAAGGAATCCTTCTTCGTTGCAAAACAATGATTCAAGTTATGTTTTTCATCCACATGTTATTAGTCACAGATTATCACCAACCGTAGGATAGCAGGTTCGCTTAGCTAGCCCCAAAATCCCTTATTTCACTGAGTAACAAGTCCGCTTAGTTATCAGATTCTATTCAAAAGAACCACCTTGAGGTTCGCTTACAAGATGTAATTCCCAGAATGCATTATGATCTATGAATTTAGGTTTAGTACTAGTAGTTAAACTCGGTTCGCTTGGTCCACTTTCTAGCGTTGTTTTTACACACAATCGCTCCACGGAATCCCTCCGCAAGGTCTCATGTTTTCTACTTGTGTAAAGTGTCGAGAACGATTACTTATTCCCTAACTTATACTAGAATTAGGTTGAATTAACAAATCAATTTAGCGTGCACTCTAAACAATCTATCAATCAATCATGAATGAATAAACATTCCTATTAGTAAAAACAAACGATAATCATGTGAAAAACTTCAAGATAGAATTGAAACAAAACTCAAATCATATATTAAGAACTAGGAATTCATCCTCAATCAATAAGAAAATTAGCTACTCATGTTTTTGAAATTCACACAAATAATAATTAAAAGGAGAAGTTTTAAAGTTCACACAAATAATTAAAAAGAAGAATTTTCAAAAGCAAGCAAAAACACAAGTGTTGTGTGTGTAGAGAGGTGTGTAAAAGATATGTCAAAGTGTGTAGAGAACTTCTCTACTTATAGGATTCAATGTTCTCCAAATCTTCCAAGGAATAGAATCCCTTTCCTTTAATAATTCAATTTCCAATTTCAAGTCTTTCTCAATCTTCCATCTTCTCTTTCCAAATTTGACCCAAATTCTCCATCAAATTCCAAGTAGTCCTACCAAGCCCATGTGTGAGAAAAAACCCATGTAATTATGGCAAAAATCCGTCGCCGGAAAACTGGGATTATGGCCGGAAATCGTCCGGAAAAGTCGCCGGCAAACATCTCAGGTGACTGGCAAAGTCAAACCGGTCACCGGTCAACGAGTCAACTCGGGTCAACTCGGGTCAAACCGAGTCAATTCACTGAGTCAGGGCGAGTCAGTGAGTCAGGTCCAGGTCAGGTTGAATCAGAGAGCTAGTCAGATCTCTCTGGCTGATTGGGCTGAGTTGCCAGGCCATAAGCCATTTGCAGACTGGCCAAACTCGCATTGCAATCATTGCACTTCACCATGATGGGCCGTGCCTACCCCCGCAATTTCAGTTCATAACTTGTAATGCTTCCTCTCCTTAAGCCATCAAATCAACTCGCAATTCACAAATCTACAGCTCCATTCAATCTGCCTCATGTGCATTTCCTGTAGCTCAACCATCTAAACCTTCTGCAGCTTATAAACACTCGACTGCAACCTCCTCCTATTCAGTTCATTCATCACTAGACTACAAACTCATTTCAGCTTTTTGACCTTTACATAGTCATCTGGACAAACTCCACTCATTGTGCTCTTAGCTTCTAAAATCAGCCCCAACTCGTAACACAATCCACCAAAGACCAGTTCATTACAACTACCACTTTATGCCTCATTCACCGTCATCGCATCATACTGAGCCCAAGCATTCCTTCATTCTACCAAGCATATGCCACACTCCCTGCAATCTCAGACCTGCAATTTTACCTCCATTCTTCGGCATTGCAGCTTCATTCTCAGCTCCCATTCGCAGCAACATATTCTTAAGCTCAGTCTAACAGCAGCACAAACCTCCAGCAGGCCTGCACATTCCATTCATATACACAACATTCTCCTCATAACTTCTCAATCCAACACATCATTTCCATCTCCATAACCTGAGCACCAGAACTATATTTCAGTTCAAACCACCAGAAACATCTCAGCACAATACCAACTGTTCCATTTAGCCTTGCCTGCAAGTGCACAATTCCACCAGCAAAACCTCATTGTCGATAATTCACCACAAACCCATCACTTCATCACTCCTCAACTCCAATTCATCTCATCATCTGTCTAAATCAAACCCAGCTCAACCAAATCCCTAACCATTGCCACCATATTTTCTTCATACAAAGACCCAAAATAAGAAGCAACTCAACTCATAATTTCAACCATCCAGACTTCTTCTTTGATTCCACAGCAGCCATCAATTAATCCACCTTCTTCCCTCACCATAAACTGAGCACCACCGAACCCTTGATTGCATCCATCTCAGACTTCAATCTCTCAAACATCAACCCATGAAAATCAAAACCAATTTGAACCCAGACTCCGTTTCTCAATTCGAACCCTAATTATACTTCAATCATGGTGACTCCATCTTCTTTGAATCAAGCACCATCGAAACAACACCCATTCTTCCATTTCGGTCTAATTTCCTCTCAAACGATTCTTTGTTCTTCTTTCGATTCAAACAATACCACTATCAAGAGAGCAGTTTCACATTTTCTTTCTCATCTCGATCTTCACAATGATCGATTAAACATTCGATTCTTAACCTCTGTTCTTTATATCAGCTCTCGGACCAACAACAGCAGCTTTAGATCGAAACCCATCATCCCCTGCAATTGAATCTTGAATTAACCACCAACCCATTACTTCATTCTTCTATTTCAGTCACATCGGCAACTAATTCGATCCACTACCACAGATTCATCTCAATTTTCCATATCTGTTCTTGGTTTCAATCTTTAACAGTGCCTTCAAACCGTTTCTCCATTTCTATGAATTTTTCATCTCTCGATCTCGATCTCAATCTCTTGGTTTTACAACAGCGGCAACTCATTCTCAATTTTCAGGTGAAAACATAAATGAATGGATGTAAGTGTCTCTCGATTTTAGGGTAATGGGAGTAGGGTTTGTTATTCAAGATCCAAGTTACCTTGCTAAGGGTTAACCATCTGGCAGCCCCTTAACATTTGCTGGCTGTCTTTTAGTACTTCTCCAAAAGAGAGTTGTCCCTTATCCTTGGGTCAGCTCCATATATCACTTGCCTGTAAAATGACAATTTCGCCCTTTTTGCTCAAATAGAGTAATTTCTTCTTCTTTTCCTCCGTGTGACTCCAAAGTAGCTATAAAACTCAAAACAAGCGTAAAATACATAATTTACAAGAAAAGTAGCAAAGAAAGCATAAACAATATATAGTAAATAGGATGTATTCTATACCCTATCAAATTCCCCCACACTTAGACTTTGCTAGTCCTCGAGCAAATCGAACTAAAAACTCACAACTTCAAAGTGTTCAAGCGTCCCAAGCATCCAAAGAGTTATGAGGACATAGAGTTTTTGCATGCTAGTAATAAGAAGTTAGAAATACTAAAGAACATATTCTCATTCTTAAATGTTGAGTGAGAAATAACCACACCATAATGAGAGAACGCGTGTTTGAGAAACGATCAAAAAGCATTTCGCCTCGACTTCTGCCTCACTGATGAGTGCCAAATATTGCATATTTATACACCTTTTTATTGGCATTTAGCTCATCTTTTGCGCTTAGAAATCAGATATTATCCCAGATTCTGTGTTTTCTTTGTTTTCAAGAATAAATATTTGTATTAATTAATTTTGTGTTTTTAGGTAATAAATAAAGCTCGGAGAAACTGAGGAGCCAAGGAGCGAAGAATTGGAGTCGAGCGTCTATGGAGCAGAAAGCCAAAGCCCACGCGCGCAAACAGTTGCAACCCAACAAGTAGCAACTCATCTACAAGACATGGGCTTGAGCTAGACCCATGACCCGCGACCCGGATCCGAGCCCGTCCATCCTGAGCCGTTCAGAACTTTGATTGCATCTAACGGTCGCTACCTCCACTCGCATCGAAGTTCGCTGCTCCCGTGCAACACCCAGATCACTCCAAGTCTTCCTCACCCGTCCGGATCTCTCCCACGTTGCATCCTATGCTCGCTCTGACCCTCCTCATCAAAGCTTGATGCCTCCGCTCCACAGAAAACTCGCATACCCCTATACCCTATCGAGCAACCCATTCCTTTCTTCTTCTTTCTCTTTCTTCTCTTCTCTCTTTCAATGACTCTGCAGAGAACCATCCCCCTTCACCGCCTTCACCCATACCGTTCACAGACCCATCATCACCTTCCTCCATCACCAACAACCCCATCAGTAGCACCTTTTTCCGCCACACCTAAGTCGTGGTTATCTCTCACATATCTTCTCATAACCCTAGAAGCTAAGTTAGAGATAAACAGAACCAGGGTTTTCTCTATCACCACAAGCAAAACTACCAAAGACGAAGTGACAAGAGGAGAGCTCGATTCAGAGGCTATCAGAGTATGGGTTGCATTTAATTTGTGTTTTAAAGTAAATTAGGGTTTGATATTTTGAGTCGGTTGCATGTATAAATAGAGGTGAATTGTGTTGATAGAAGGTATGCCTGGATTAGCCAGAGCAGCAATTTTAGGTTAATTTTTGTCTTAGTTATGTTCTAAATCAGAATACTAGGGTTTAGATGAAACCCTAATTTATAACTGTGTTTTTCATGCTCATGTATTGTTCTTAAATGCTTAATCATGTTTAAGGTAGTCTTTAATCTTAGCATGTCACTGCTTTGCTCTCACAGTGCATGCCATGTATGCACTGTAGTTAGATTACCCCTGTGATGATTATGCTACAACTCAAGCTCAAATTAGACTAATATTTAACCTCAGATTAATTGTGCTTTAGATAGACAGTTAATACTTTGGATAATTACCTTAGTTGTGATCAAAACTATCAGTTGGAGAAACATCTTA